>DWQT01000972.1:0-18816 GCA_018244895.1 Myscelus amystis hages
ACTACACTAGACACTTGAACGCAACGTGTTCACACAGCGGTTAATGCGACACTAAATATTGTGTCACAATAAATTTATCAATTACAGACACTCGTGTTCACACCGTGACATTCGATGTATACACTGAGTGTACGGTGTATAGTGTCGTAGTCTGAACCGACCTTAAGACAAAATCCGTGTCCAGGAATGCAATACTTAAGAGTTTGAAACTATGAACCAGGGCACATTAAAACAAGATGTACAACTTCTTTTCAACAAACCCTAGTTCAAATTAGCTATTAGCGAAACGTCCTAAGTATCCTAACCCTCATGATACCTAAAAGCATAAATAGATAAAACAATCTTTTCAGAATACATAACATCGAAATGAGTATTGAAAGATTTCGCTTGTTTCCATTGATATCTAAATTACTAATTACTACGTCATAACAATTAGTGAGTACGCTTTGATTACAAACGACAAAGGACGTTAGGCGCATGCAAACAATTTTAAGTATCCTCTAATTAATAGCTTCATTTGGTAACAATGAATTTCCGCAAAGCAATGTCTGGTGTAATTTACATTTTTAAATTGTTTACCTTTTTTGAAAGCTTTTAATATTTCGACTGATGGACAAGGATCTCTTTTCCTAACTATAAGGAAGACCATAGTCTAACATGCTGACCAAGAGCAGATAGGCAAACTTCACACAGCTCAGAACAAGTTATACCTACACTATGATGGACAGAATTGCTCACGAAGTTTTCCTTCGCGGATATAATTCGTGATGTTTAACATTTTATTTACAAAATGCACGTAATCTTGTAAAGTCAGTGTTGCCAGGATTTTAACGAAGACACCCTGAATGAGTGATGAAATGCAATCCACTGGGCCAACAATCCTATTTGACCAGAGATCGAAGATTTATCCAGAATTAACCAAAATATAGAAGATCACGAGTAATGGCAACATTTGGGTTTAGTCTATGCCCAGCAATGAACGACCGTGAAAGAAAATATGGTGATGAATTGCAATACTGTATCTTGCAATATCTCATATTTAGAATCTCATGCGTTAATAATCTACTCGTATACTATTGAACAAATTTCTGTTCACACATTTTGAAATATCACTAGTATCTAAAACTACATTTCGCCCGCAAACGTCCCCGATAGACGCTATTGTGTGCCTATTGACGTGTCGCCAGAAGCGATTCACACGCCCACATCTGCATTCGAAAAGTTATTTGGAAACAATCACAGAGTATTCGGATATAATGCTCGTGTTTTATTCTATATTTAAAACTCACAGAGTCGGTTCATTATTGAGGTTTTTAAAGTTCTTTATAGATACCGGTCTTGCTTCAAAGAAGGGTTATGGTTATACACGCTCACTAAATGCTTCTTAGCAGACTTTATGCATCCTTTTATACCCACTGAAACATCTTTCCCTGGGCTATTGAAACACTATGAGATCTCCGAACGGAGCGAATCGGTTTCCTGTTAGCTGCTTCTTTGTGTCCTCTTATATTGGGTGATAGGTAATCTTGAAAATGCACATAGTAGTCGAGAGCGCCGTGGCAAAGATTTGAACTTCAGACCGGCGGGATTAGTAGTCAAAATTAAACCCGTGACCTATTTTTCGAGCTTTCATTAAACCACGACTGTGTACAAATTGCCAATACTTCTCATCTAAGACATATTTTGCTTACATTTCTCTTGCTGTCAATACTTTGCTCTTTAACGTTTATTAGCGCTCAACAAATCAATGACGGTAATTCAATTCATCTAAAGAGTGTAGAAGATTTTACTAGAAACATTAATTTATATTTAGCGCATTCACATTTTGAAACGGAACTGTCTACTTACGAACTCAGTTCCCCTTCTAAGCGCATTATATAAAATATTTACTACAATACATTAATCAGCGTTATCAAATTTTCAGGGTTTGCTTAAAATTGTAAGATATTTATTCTTTCTTCGCAGTAGAAACAACTTGCAAATGACCTGAGAAAACTTTTGAATCCGCACTCACTGTAAAGTTTACGGTTGGGAGTTGAGTTACGGCACTTAAGTGTCTTTCTGCAAAACCCAGTATACAATATTTAAGAGACATTTAAATATGATCCTTAAATCTAATCCCTTAAGGTTGTTTGTGGCGTACGACTGATTACGGTATACAAACAATAGGAAATATCACAGCGATAGCATTCCCTAATAATACATTAAAGTATTGGCATCGCGGCGTTCTTGTGAATTATAGTACTCGATATTATTTTCCTCATTTGTGAGTATGTAACAATAGAAGGCATCTTTTTATGATAAAGTACCATGAAGGCTTGTTACGAGCAAATATTATGATAATCTCCTTTCGTCGCTTATACTTTCAGCAAAGTCATACTACAGGCCGGTCTATTAGACCTGACCCTAGATAAAAAAACTTGGCAGGGTTTTCCTCTCAACCTAACGAAGACACAATGTGTTGCGAGCCTAGTCTACGGCACTCCTTATAGAGGATCGTGGGTTGCTAACACCATGTTGGCCAACTATTGCGTTGGCACAGAGAATACACACCAATATGTGTAGGTCTAAATAGCATTCGACTGCGCGACAAAAGTTGCTGTGAAACAAGAACTAAGTGCTAAAGATACTCGTTCATTAAAGATGCATAGACACTCGAGACATTCGCTGTATTCGCTGTAGCACGCGCCACAGGATAAAGCACGTCGCAGTCAATGATAATGATCAGTTTGTGTAGCGACTTGCGCCAATACGAGTACTTTGGTCATATCTTCCACATCGTTTCATCATAGATGAACGCGGGCTTACGACAAGTTTATCAGAAGTTCAAAGTTATCACACTAGGGGACACGTCTGTAACTTGGTTGAAAACTACAGAATAATCACATGTTATAAAATTGTTTGCTAAATAACGAAATTAGTAAAGTCGTTTCCGTAAATTACAGATTAGATATTTGTGACGTACGAGTATACAGTGTCATTTTCTGGTAATAATGTGTAACAGAGAGAGGAACTATTGTTATATGAAAATAAGTACATAACGTATTCACTAATATTTTTTTTTTAAATATGCTGCCTACAAATAATGTGATTAAAAGTGATAGAAAATTTAACTTGTTTATTACTAAGGGGTTGATTTAAAAAACGTTATACAGCACTCGCATCCGTTCCGACAAGTGAAGCTGTTATAAACACTCCCAAAAAGGTTTCAGGGGTTTCTAGAGGAAATAGGAAACAGAGAAATTTTTTAACTCTGCAAAATAATACGTATTTCAAGTGTCAATCTGCAGGTAATATTCAAAAACTGTTTTTTATATAGAAATATTATGATATTTTTTTGAAATAGAATGTTATTGTTAAATCTTGAACCCAAGTAAAACCCATCCATTTATGTACGGAGGCATTCGCAACGTACGCCACCAGAGGTTCATTGCGATCTTAATTTCACTAAGAGCTTCATAGCGAGATACTGAGATCTATATACATATTTATTGATTTTTATGTACCGTATATAAAGGTTTAAAAATATACGAGAGCTATTTTGATGTTATGCGTTCTCAATATTTAGTGAGTTTCGATTATTTTGAATCAATTTACATATGAACACGTTAGCGAATCTGAATACGTAATATTTCCTGTTACGTGGCGTTTTGAACATATTTTTTTTATGACGCAAATAACAAAGCGGCGTTTTTATAAACGCATATTCTCCAAGCGCTTCTTTGTTGACAAAATTTCGCAATATATCAATAATTCAGTATATTATACAAGCTTATATTGTGTATTATTACTCTTAATAGTATTTATAGTGTGTAGTTAAAACTGTTGCTTACTGTTATAAATATGAATAGTATGTAAGTATGGATATGTAAATAATTGGGTTAATTTGTAGCTCAAAGTAATGAAGCATTAATAAATTATGTGAACAATTAGAGTTTGTTATTCACCCTCTCCAATTATGAGCATTAATTAAATATTTTCAGTTAAATCTGACGCAATGCCTGATACATTCTTTCTATATTGTTTTTCATATTCCTTCACTATTACAAATTAAATAAATATTGGATACCAAAGTTTTTTCTCTTTTCGCATTTTTAATACCAGACGTACATATGTTTCGGCCAGTTACTTGATGATTGATTGAACTGGCTAACAGATTTTCTTACAAAATTGCCTACTACTGACCACTAATACATTTGAGTTCATATCTAAGAATCTCACGAATTACGAGTATTTCCACGTAACGCCTTTCACGACGGAGAATTGGAAAAATTGACAACACTTGGCTCCAAGTGTCTCAGTGTACAAAATAATGGGCACATTCCCGACAGAACTGTCCTCTATCAACCCCATAGACGAACTCATCCGTGAATACCGATACTTCCGAACAATCACACTTGCGTCGTGAGGGGACCACAGACAAAGAAATGCTGTCTTAGAGGAGGATATTTCTTTGTCTGATGTACCCCAAATTTGAAGCAGTCCCCTGAGTTTCAAGTGCTTGCTCCGGCTCAGGTTTGGTAGAAAGGAGTTCAAAGTCGTCGTTAAAATGTGGGGTTGTACAGATTATAAATATCGCCTGAAAACGTCTGGTGTTACGCATCGGGGAAGGTTAAGATTACCGTTTGACTGCGAAGCTGTGTCTGCCTTTTTAAGGTCACGTAACGCCATATTTCAAGGGTGAATATAAAATAATGTCAATAACACTTTGATGTACACTTCAGGCTAGACAGGCTTTTGTTTTATGTAAATCCAATGACGGTCCAGAACAATCAGTTGTAAAAACAGAAGAAGGAAGAAGACAAGAAAAACAGTTTTCTTTTAAATTTACTCCTCAATGCTTCGTGATAAAGCTTATGCTGAGAGAAGACACATGTCCAACAGTGTAAAACAGAAGTTTTGATAATGATAAATATGGAACAATAGCTTACAGACATGTTAAGTCTATGGATCAAAATTATTGGAGAACGGAAACATGAGGACATAATCTTTATACATTTGTACCTCTTCGTAGCCAGTAAACAATTGAGACAACAATTTGAAAAGGACAAAACATAATTAAAAGTTAGCTTTTAATTAAATTCTACGAAGGAGACTCAAAGTCGACGGAATGCTAAGAAGAAATAATATAAAAATGTAGGAAATAGCGATTGCGAGTTAATTAAGTTATCGATTCAAACTGCGTGCACCTGACAGCTGGGAATATTGCCATGTCATCAAGCAGCTTAGAAGCCAGTTAGTGCTACTACATAATTTGTAGGACCTATTGACAATCAGCATCACTGAAAGTCACAGCCAACGTAGTAAAATATCGGTCATCGCTGAGTTCATGAAATACACCTGTAGTATAAATGATTCATTAGTACTCGTTTTACCTACCTATTTAGTGTATTTTTCGTCGTTGCTTATAAAATATGATATTAAAATGTAATTATTAATTGTTCCTTGTAACGTTACTTTTGGAATGTTCCTTTTGAAATAAATTTTATCAACATCATTCTTTTGATTTTCTCACAAGCTACCGTCATCTCTGAATCAGCAACTTTCAAATAGAAAGATCACTACACTGAAGGACGCCGAGTGCATTAAGTATCGTCAAACAATGAGAATTTTCTATGTAAGGTTACCAAATGAACTATGAGCAATGAAACAATAGTGTTATCATGTAACTTTAATGTAATTCCATTCAAATTTCTTTTATATATTCAAACCTTTTGTTCTCTCTGTTTCCAACCGCGCGATAATCCGTCTCGCAAATATTAGCCACCCCCAACTCTATCTAAAGCTAGTGTTTAAACAACCCTTACCTTTGCATGCATGATCACGGACTGTGGAACAAATATAGCTCTGCACATTCGTACATAGTCATATGAAAATTTTGTATTAAATTTTTTTATATTGTCACCCTATGACGCACCAGAGAAATAAATCATTGCGGGTAAAATACACAATCATTGTGACGTTATTATTGTTTTTTATGACTAAGTAAAATATAGAATGGCTAATTTTCCCTCATAAAGGTGACACGCCATAAGTACCTATGTTACGACACACCGTTTAAATTCCAATTAAGT
This sequence comes from Myscelus amystis hages, assembly GCA_018244895.1. Taxonomy (NCBI): domain Eukaryota; kingdom Metazoa; phylum Arthropoda; class Insecta; order Lepidoptera; family Hesperiidae; genus Myscelus; species Myscelus amystis. The sequence goes on from DWQT01000972.1 coordinate 6,075, forward strand.
TTAGATAGTAATAAATGTTAAGGTCAATTTTATTTTATTTTTTTTATATGAGAGTGGATTTAAATATACATTGTTAGTACGGTATAAGATTATCATAATATATTATTAGTTGTTGTGTACATATTAGGGAAAGAACTGAATTATTTCATACAACCAATCAAAGTTTCGGACGCTAGCCTGTGATGTGAGCGGTGACATGAACAAAACTTCGTGATGCTAACAAATGTAATCGGGAACTTTTTCATCAAGAGAACAAACAATAATGAGAAAGGAAGCCGGATTTTATCAGGTTTCGTGATTATTTATTTCATTGGTTACGAACCTACTGTAGTTTTAATAAAGGATCATGAAATTAATTTACCAATGTTATGTAAGATTAGCGGTGCCCGCGGCTTCATCCGCGTTTGAATTAAATAAAAATGTTTTTGACAAAATTTTAAAATAAAAGTAGCCTAATTTATTTCGGTATATGTACCGTGTTTACATACCTGTGCAACTAGTAAAAAAGCGGTTATTTTAATATTACAAACAGACCCTCTAATTTTATTTATTAATATAGATAAGCTAACAATGTTATCTAAGGTAAAATCTTACTTAAGATGCGAGTACTCGCAGAAATAATGAAATTCATATATTTTCACACAAAGCATAATTATTTATACGTTTTATTTAAGTCTAATTCTTAAATGAACAAACGACGCTTTGGTGTTGTAGATATAAAAATCTGTTATAGTATGAAGTTTTCAAAGATTTGGGACGTCGATTAATTACGTGAGGTGATTTTGGCAATTTTTCGCCCCCCTTCGCCTTCTTTCAACTCCCTCCCACCTCCTGACCTTATGAGTACAAAATTCATGTTTTTTGTGTGAATGTGTTAATCTGTGCTTAATTGAGTTGATTTGGTTCAGTAAAAGCACTTAGCCTATTTAATTATTTTTATAAAATATTATTGTGGAGCTGTCAGAATCAATGTGTGGATTGTAAGAAAATCACAGTCTGCAAAAGCACTGAGAGTATCACACCCTATAAACTTATTGGTTAGTAGTTGCTGTTGGTTTCTGGTATTCTATATACAAGAAACAACAAATATACGTACATCTTAAAAGTTTCATTTGAAAATTAAAAATCTCTTAAAAGAATTATTTGTTCTGGATATCGGCCCATTGATTGACAAAGTTAAATTGCAAAGTTGCCGACCAAACGGTACGTGGAGATTACACCGCATTGATCCTCTGAATGGCAATTTTACAACAGATTATAAATTCATTGCGATTTTTTTTCGCTCGAAATAATTTGAATATATTATGAGTTATTGCAAGAAGGAACCGTTGGATAAAATACATAATTTGTCTCCATGATTTTGGGTTTATGCCCGTAGTGGGTGAATCGAAACTATTATGGCGATAGCGTTAATGATCATGATGACAGTATCAGTAATGGAGATGGTGGTAATATAACTATTACTGACTGCTGAGTTACAGTACAGTGCGGGACAGCGCAGCCCTCTATTTAAGTCCAGTCAATCTGTTCGTGTCGCCAGTGTGATCGATAAATTTGCTTGTCGAGTGCACTACCCTGGTAGTAGCTGGACACTGGTAACCAGTTCTTAGCTTACCAAAGAAAATAACCTAAGAACTGGTCTCCCAATTTTTCCATCCGTCATCAGTAAGTCCCCGACTGTATCGTTCTAACCGACAGTCCAAGCAACAAGGCGTTCGACTGAGTAGTTATTGAATAAGTGATATCATTATTGTTAAAAAATGCCTGAATTTCGTGTATTTGCAGATTATGTCGAAATCCATTCGGTTTAAAAATATGCCGCAGATTATGAATCCTTTGTGCTATGCAAATGAACAATATTTTTTTGTGTACAGCGTTCAATTTTATTGTTCCCTTTGAAGAGCTAATGAACTGATGGAATGTGTATCATAGATTTATTTTATTTTACTTCTATTTACTGGGTCTTGTTTCAGCATATTTGGTTATATTCATAATTGGAAGTTTAAATATTTATTTCTAGCATTAAGACCTGATCTTCTATATATATTGTTATTAATACACAATTGTTTTGGCGTTTCTTTGTCTTTTTTGCAGTACTCAGATGTCTGTACTGCAGTCATTGTGGATACCAATCGCCACACCCATTTCAAAACCAAATATACTGAAAGATTTACCACTAGCCCCAACTTACACTAAGCTCAACCTGCCCTGTGCTCACATTACAATTTTTTTTCATAATATGGAAGTAAAAGACGAGCATGCAGTCCACCTGATGGTAAGTGGTTACTGCCGCCCATGGAAATTGGTAATCGATCCCAGATAAGATTAGATTCCTATCTCAGGTCGACCACAGAAGTGCCTCTACCCCTGAGGACTAAGCTGGAATGCCTCGAAAAAGTATGTCTCCCTTGCCACACCGTTCAAACCAGAACACAGCAGCGCTTAACACTGCTATTATAAGGCAGAAATAGGTGCGGCGGTGGTGCCGCCGAAGTCGAACCAGAAAGGGTTCTACCAGCTACTAATAATGCCATATTAATGGATTGCAACGATGCCAGTGGTTTTCAAACAGAAACAATTTATATTTAGACACACTTAATAGTCCCAGAGCAACGTCAACGTGCGTATTGCCTGTTCACAATCAACTATCGTTCCGCTGATAAATGGGACATCGAGCGCCGGGGGATCAACTTGTTTTGAATTCACACGGTATAAACATACGCGGTGAATATTAGTCAGATATCGAACCCCCGATATCTTCCCCTTGATATCACAATAGCGTGAGCCATTTCCCGCGCGTTTCCCGTTTGAATTTGTTCCCTCGCCCTTATCGGGGGCCGTAAGACTCCGCGCTGAGGGGCCCGGATGAGTCACTGCCCAACCACTCGCAAGATAACGACTACATGCCCGTAAAATTACTTTTTAGAACGTTTGTTTGCATTATTCACAACGAAATTGGTTATAAACTGACACACTTTATAGAATGTATGTATTTTGAATGCGTTTCAAATTTATCTGCAATTACGAACTCCGTGTGTGTAGAGATAATTGCTAAAAAATAATGGTGTCACTTTATTATTTAATTCTTTGTAGGAAGATATTTATATAATAGAGGAATCACGTCAGATTTAGCACTTGGTGTTTTATCGAACCCTGTACTTACCTAGTGTTATGGTATAATAATCATAATAATAGTAATATATTAAATTATAGACATATGAAAATAGCTTGTTTCCATAAATATTTCACAAAGTAGGTACATATATCAAACATAAGTATAGAAAAACATCCTAATACCGTAAATGGATCATTACTATCAAGCGAAATCCTTATTAAGCGCAAGATATAAAAAAATATACGAGTATAAGCTAAGAAAATCGATACAATCACTGACGGTCATTCATTCACTTAACAGTTTAATTTTAATGTTAATTGGATCCATCCAAGGTGAGCGTGGGTATATTCCCGTTTGGGAATTCAGAACGAACGGCCCTTTGGGGAAGAACACATTGGCTGTTCATGGAAGACTAATGGTCTTTTATCTAATGTAAATAAAATTTGTATGAAATAAGCATATCTATTATATAAAAATGAATGTTTGTCTGTATGTTCTTCATAGACTCGTAAACTATGCTTTTGATCATGCGATGATCTTTAGCAAACTTGTTGTGCACGAGCCCGGGAAGGTTTCTGAGTTGGTACTAACAATTTACGACAGATAGCGCTACTGCCATTCAAAAGAAATTGAATATTGGTATGTATTTCCTTTAAATTTATTTTAGTTGGTGGCGTAGCAACGAACGCTGGGCACAGATAGTGTTCAATAAAGTAACTGAGTAACCTTATGTGCAGAATATATTATACGACTCCGATATATGTAGAGTTTTTTGGTAATCGGTAGAATTCAACGTTTGTTTTTCTTACTTTTTTCTATTTGTGCACCAAAACTTAATGATATTACCCGAACAAATTACAGCAAATAATAAAATCATTGTACAAAAAACTACATAGTTTAAATATACTGTAGCATTATATTTTTTTACCGCGAGGAATGAGATTAAAATTATACACAAATTAATGGAGCCAACCCAGTGCTTGTTGCGGCAAAATTAATTTTAATTGTCAAATAATTCTCTGTTATCAGACTTCGCGTAGTTCCTCCGCAAAGTAACACGTACATTACACAGTAAAAGTAATATTTACGATGCGCCCGCGGTGCTGCCCCAACAATTCACTGAGCATCCAATAACTCGCGCTCATAAATCAGAATTACCTTGTTTCTGTCATAACGCTAGCCCGCGAACACGTTTATTACTTGCCGCTAATTCCGTTCCAACGTAACAACTCCTTCCGCTTTTTATTATTATATACATGGAGAAGAAACGAGCGAGCTCCATATAGTGAGGTTAGCTGCAAACTAACACCTAATCCATACGTTGCGATAGCTGGGTTTAATGAAGATACCAATTCCTTTGTGTGAATTATGTTCCTATTATAGTGACTTATGGTATTTATGATATAAGACAATATTTCCTAATTTATTGAGGTCGGAAATAGTCTTAATATTTATTATTATATCGTTAAAAACCAAACCTCAGTCGAATACTGCAATGTAATTTGTAACTCCAAATCAATAGTCCCAAACGTTCATAAAGGGCCGAGACACTTCATTTAGATCTCTTGTTTCAAGATGTCGGAAGGTTTACAAAAGGTCACACAAAGATGTAATTCTCTCAGAACAATACAAGAAATGTCTCTGTTCATACACATATCTTTACAATTTTAGATACGTATTCATTACGGCCCATAATTTTATTCTGTGATTCAGGCTACATCCCTTTTACATTTGCCCATTCGCGTCGAATCTCTCCAGCAATTTTTGGGGTGGTGAACCATACCACCAAATTACCCTAGTGAGCATTGGTTACAAACTGAGATTATCTAGGAATATAAATAAAATTAAAGTATCTGTCTGAGATTTAAAAATAACGGGGTTTTCTCCAGTGCTTATAGTTAGTTATACATAAATGTACATTTTTTTTCAGACAAAGGAACATTTAAATTTGTTGTCTGTCTGTCTTTCGTTTTGACCGGACTAATATCAGGAATTGCCGAATCGATTTTAATGGGACTTCTACTCAAAGATAGAGGAGGTTATAGGGCAACTTACGGGCTACCTTTTATCGCTAAATTCCTACGGGATCGAACTCTACACGGCTAACAACACGAGACGCCGCTTATCGTAAAATTCGTTAAATGAATCTGTGCACAAATGTAATTTTAATTAGTTATACCAATTTGGGACATTTTAGTGAAAAATATTTGTGTACAGCACAGTCTCAATCTGGTAGGTTGCAAACGAAAATAAACCTTAAAACTCCCCGCACAGCCTGTACGCGTGACCACCGGTAACGGTTCGCCGATTTCGTTACATTTATGAGCCGTTTCTGTAACGGAAAGATAAACAAATATCAGACACACAGGCTCATGAATTATTTAAATTTCTTTGAGTTATTGTTTTTCGGGCGATACAGACGGAGAGATTTCGTTCGGCTTTGTTTAATTTATCGCCGAGTAAATTATGTTAATTTCGTCATTATCTATTTATTCTGTATTTACGTTTATTTTTTGTCAATAAAACATTGTAGCGTTTTAAATATTTTTTCGTGACTCCTTTTATAAATTTTAATCATTTTCAATTTGGAGATAGTTTATTTCTAACAGTGGACGCTAAGAAAATATATTGCACTTCTGTTTGATAGATGCGATAACCAGAGCAATTACAACCACGAAAGCGTTCAGGGACCACTCGCGTTCTATGTTTGAATGTACTTCTACGATTAAACGTCTGAAATATAATTTTATGTGTACTATTTCACAGACAATGTTATAATTTCTGTTCATAATATTTGAATATATGACACCAAGGCCGAATAAAATACTTACGGCGATTTTTACACACCATTTTGATAGATTTGGCGAATTTTTGTTTAATGTCGTTTCGTTATCGGTCGGGTCGTTAATGTCGGTTCGTCATCATTGTACATGCCTCCAAACTATCTTAGCAGCATCAGTGGTCGTTTATTAGCCTCTTGTTTAGCGACTCGATAAATACAATTTAAAAATGGAAGAACAAATTAAATACAGTGCATTGTTCGCTAAAAGTGCATGTTATTTAATAAGCAGTTAGTTTTTATTTATTAAACAGTTAGATTGATAATAAATATTTATTTTAATTTATAAGCATTTAAGAGAGACGTGGCCCGGAACGAGACCGCTTAATCCTTGAAATTAAGCTGATGTCACGCAACGCCGCGGTACTCGCCTGTATAATTCTTTGCTCAAACATTAATACTTTTGTTGATCATTAATTAATAAGGTTTCTGAATACAACAGAACGAACAGAAGAAGAAACAGCTGCTACGTTATTCATTGCTATTAAAGTATTTTTTGCCAAATTAACTAGTTCATGAGCAACTACAAATTTATAGAATTAATAAGGTTTTCGAAGTGAAACATCAACACACGTGACCGTGTTGCACTTGGTGATAATATACATCGTTAATTGATAATTAAATTACATAATATTAAAGACTTTTTCGATAATGACGATAACTACTTCTAATATGGTTTGTCAAAATATGGCTCAACAAAAATGGCTGAACCGTTATTTTACGGAGATAGGTTAGCAGCTGTTTACAGTTTAAATAATTAATAAACTAACGTATTGAGTATAGAACTTTGGATATGATTTTAGATCTATAAAAGCTGTCGGTTAAAGTTAAAAGAAAAAAAAATCGTGTTAAAAAGAGCAATAATTATTCAATTATTGAGCATTTCAAAGAATTCGTTCGGCATTTCGCCATATCAATATAATTAATTAAGGTCGGAATATTCATACAAACGTGAAATTGTGTATACCAAAAGGTTCTACGGAATTAATTAATCACTTACTGGTGAAAGGGAAACTTAGAAAATATGAAAAGTCGGTTATTGAGCACGAGCTGTATAAATTAAGATAATCTTTTTTATTATTATTTCTAATAATAACACATGAAACCTTCGTTCGGAAACTTTGAAATATAATGGATACCGATTCACTTTGGATAAGTTATTTATTTGTGGTTTTCGTCCCGCTGAAATCAATCATCCAGTTATCCACTCCTTTACTCTCCGATACATGTTTTTATTGAAAGTCGATAGATCTGCGTATGAGATCTGGAGAATGTTTTAAGTATACCTGTTCTAAACTTTATCCAGAACGACATCAAGTATTGGTTCCAATATGGGTTTCAATATTGCTACCTCGACTCAACCCGCGTGGTCTATTGTACTGTTTCAATGTGTTTCGTATTCCTACGAATATTACGTACTGTAGTGTGCGTGTACTAAGCAGCACAAAGCTATCAACCAACCCGCTGTTATAAACACGATTCAGAGTGTAACTTTGTTGTGCATATGTACATAGATAAGTTACGTGTCTAGATTTAAAATGGTCTTTATCAGTATGTATATATTTAGAGATAAGTAAGTCATCAGTAAGTTGCCTGATTGCTATAAAACAAGGTTTGTTCCAATTTTGAATCAAAAGGCCGTAAGTTTTCGACATGATTTTCATAGCAATTTCGTCAGTTCCACGCATCAATACAAAACGATATTACAATGTAACAACACAGATAATTCACTGCACACCCAATATCACGGCGTCGCGACATATTGCCGCGATCAATCATAAAGTGTTATTGCCATTTAATCCAGTTTCGTTCATTCCGTGCCAACAATTAAGAATAATGAGCGTATTCTCTGTTTCTGATAATGTGATTCGCGCGAAATGAGCGCGATAGTAACTGTGCGACATCACCGTTTGTTGTCGCGATTCGAAACGAAGGTAAACTACGCAGATAAATAATGAAATGATTAAAACCCTTTTCGAAATATAAATGTACTGAATGTACCTACACAGATAAGCAGTGGTTGTTTAGGTGTTTGGAATTTCCGTTTGGAATTTACTAAGGTATTAAATATATCATGATTAAAATTCAGAGACGATTCTGAACAGAATTAGAATTTCACATTTGGAGACAAGTTAGAATATTTAAAAATCCTAACACAAATAAAATAACGTGACTAATGTATGCAAACTATAAGCCGGCTTGAGGAAAGTAAAATTTAAAGTGTTAATAATACCATTTTCGGAGGGAACAGGATAACCCAATTGGCAGGGAAATGACTTGACCAGATGCTCAAACTTTCATAATTAAGCTTTCGCCTCTAACTTTAGTTTTGTGGACGCCACAGATCCATGTCGTAAAAGTTAAGACCCCATGCGTTAAATATAGCATTGACTGAACGGTTCATTGGGAGCTGATTTCATGATAAGGTAAATTAAACAGATTGAAAAGATATTTTCGCTAAATATCTTTTTGCTATTTTAAATAAAAATTTCGATACCTGGTACGATAATGTATACTTTACTTGCGGTTTTACAATGATCACAGTTATTAAACCTAATTGATTCTAATTCGCTTTGAAAATCGACTGTGATAATCCTAGTACTTCGAAATTCAAAATTCCATTCCGCAGGTCTGGGCTCAAATCGTAGCCTGGTTTTCCAACTTGAAAATAGAACTCGCTATAAAGGCAAAGGAAAACCAAACAAAACCTGCATCTACGTAATTGTAATGTACGTGAGGCATTTCTTTTAGTTACCGAGTTCTTATATTAATCCGTTAAATATCGTAACATATTTAAATAATTTTAAAATATTCCTTCATCGGTTCACATCAAGGGATAACAGGGGCGAAAACTCGGAACTAGTTTGGCCGCTCACCGCTATTTTGATTAACAAAACTTTACGGCCAGTCGACAGTTTCATAAATGTACTGCTTTTAAAGTTTCCGACTAAATAATACACGCTGTGAATTCAGTCGTCTTGCTTGTGAGAAAGTTCACAAGTTTCGTTCACAATAAGGTTATTTTCTTCTTAAATTTATTATTCAGTGTACGGCGTGATTAATTTTAATACGGTTCTAGGAACTGATTGTTAATATCCATATAGTTTTGCTAGTATTTAAAAAAATAGACTAAACTTGAAACGACTGAACGGATTTAAAGCTCCTTATTTTTAGTCCACGGTAACATGTCTGTGTTAACTATCAATTCTGTATTTGGTTATCGTTCAAAAAATATATAAGGTTTTAAGGCAATTAAGTGATACATTTTAATGGTAAACTTAAGTAGTGAGTAAGTAAACTCTCGATGCATCATACTCTTCCAAACGTTCAAAAATAAAAAATAAAAAAATTTAATCATTAAATAATTAGGTAAAGAAATTATATAATAAAAAATAATTCAAGCTCCAAAAGACACTCCTGAAGCTGTAATATATTTAAAATAGGCACTAGTTCGTATCACCGAGCATTGAAACGAGATAATTAAATTTATATTTCTTTCCATATGAAGCTATGTTTAGAGGAAGTTTAATTTTCCTCCAAGCTGCGCAAGGTCCAGAGTTTTCATTAGCCAACAACCGAGTCAAGGTTCCCAGCAATCCGTCAGTGGAAGCACAAAACATTACGTCTCGCACCAAGATTAAAACTAGGGAGAAAATAAAATGAAAGGCACATTGTGGACTCGCAATTCTACTGCGAACAGCCTAAGAACGGATAGGACGTGCGATGCTCCCATTACAGCTCCTGTATTATTAATGTTTACAAATGCCGTTGAATAATGGCCCTTACAACTTACAAACTCACAATACAATAAAAACACTCCATTATATGTATAACATTGTTGTAACAATCACTTACCTACGATCCGACAAAAAACGCTTTACCTCTATATACACCTATAAATAAAAATGATGAAGGATTGTAAAAAGTACAAAAAAATAGCAACATTCGATTAAGTGCCACAGTCAGCAATTTTTGCTACCAGTTTATCACATACCAGACCTAAAAGATTATAAAAGGAGGTTATATTAAAAATATACGTAAAAAAGCTAAACTACACCATATTAATATTGTGTTTGTTTGTCCTTCTTTAACGTCAAAACGGAGTAACGGATCCAAGATTTTCATTATGACGATAGTTGAAAGGCTGAATTCGTGAGAACTAGAAAAGAAGGATTTGAATTAGAAATGGATGTTCAACTTTTTTAAATACTAAAATTAATAGTACTTTTAATCGATGCGGGATAAGATCCTTTTCATTGCATTTCCAGGGATTTTCGTTACTCCCTTAAGATCTGTGCGATTATCTGGTATCAAAAGTACCCCATTTTCCGTTCCGACTAGCCTTGGTAGCGACTCGATAACGTCTGAATCGGAACAAAGAGACTTATTCACATTTATAATATTAGGACAGAAAACCAAGGTGCAGATAAACAACGTTATTATAGAAATACCACGCAATTTTAAAGTAGTGATTTAAAAAGAGCAAGCTTCGAAATACACGGGTAATTGTTACTGGAATTAAAAATATTTCTAAACGTGACTTCGATAAGGAAAATCATTCAAGATTTCTGCCTTACGTTTCTTAAGTTTGAACTAGACTCAAACTCAATATCGTAAGTATTGACTCAGGTAGCAGAGATTTTTTTAAATAGTAGTTGTGATATTTTAGAAGAGTAACCACAATATTGCTCTCAAGTAAAGCATTTAGTACGCTACGGACACACTGACGGTCACTTATGTAAAAATAAAATATAAAATAAAACAGTTGTATTTCTATACTCACTCCCATTTCCCATAGGGTCAGGCAGATGCTAAATATTTACACAAGATACCGTCCAGACCAAAAGTGAAGAAACATTCCTTGGCAGACTGCAAAATTACAGTTTTTAATTTTCCAATGTGTTTGAGCAGAGATTCTCAATACGTCCCTAAAGAATATATTACTTAAAACGTTTTCTAAATAATATGAACATTCAAAGTCAAAAATGATCAATATATGAGAGACTATCTAAGAAATAAGATCTGTGTAAGATCCGTAGAAGTAAGTTTGTTATTTCAAGGCCGAACTTTAATAAACAATGCAATAGGATGTACAGCAATTTCATCCGAAGCACTTGTAGGCTTATTTCGCTGGGTACAGATTCTGCGGCGATTTTTTGCGGACAACGCAAAAGTAAATTTTCCCATTACTCGTCCGTCTCGTTTGTATTAAGTTGAATCTTTTATAAAGACAAGGCGTGTCGCGCTGCCGCTCGTACCTAATGATGATTTACTGGTGCTGGCTCCCACGGGTGGCGTAATTTTCCCTTAGTACAACCACATACTATCGTCCGAGAAGTGAAAACAAACCGAGTATGCGTTTAATCATTCATTGCTGCTGGGAGTCTTCATTAAGATTTATATCACCTTGTCCCCGGGACGAAGTAGTAGACCTGTAATGCCGTGTACCAGAAATTCGAAAAATAGTGGTCGTTTCTTAGACGTCGCTTACAAAGTTTTAAGACCATTCATTTATCGTTTGTAAATTGTATTATATTGTATTGTAGACTAAATACTGTAATACGCATAACAAATAACACAAAATCAAATGAGACAACTTTACATAAAAGTTTCATGACTGTTTTGTTTTATAACAGTTTTTTTTTCAGAATTATAAAAAGTATTCTTATGAATTCTTATGAATATGTTTCCTTATGGAAACTGTTTTGTTCATCATACTGTTTTGTTATACAAGAATCTGAAGGAACATATGAAAGAAAAATCTTCATACTGTTTTTTGATGTTACAGTGCTATTTAATGTATTAGTTGAAAACAGAAGCGTTTTGTAAAAATATCGCAATAGTTTTTCGGGACATACAACTTCGTAATACTAAATTATTCCTTGTCCCAATAAATTGCAAATAATTGAAGTGCATTTGAAGACACATAAACAAAGCTCACAAATATACGTATATACATACCATTTAATACCTACTTATGTAGATTTTTTTATTGCACCCACACAGAACCAATAAATGTGTTCATCAACCAAATGTTTGTCCTGGCTGGGCTCTTCGAGTCATTTACGGTGTTGCAGTCAGAGTCTTTAGCTGCTAGACCAAGATACCATTCAATTTATTCAAAGCCATTCATTAGAGATTGCCGGTGTCGGTGACTCGAATAGTCTCTCTCGTTCCAAATAATCCACATTAAGGACACTGAACATTCGGACTCTCTACGTTCCAAATTATTAACACCCACCACTTTTGTCGCTATCCCTATTAATTTATCAGACCAAGTTTCATATGTAAAGGAACAGACGAAGTTCACGCAACAAAGTTACGCCTCTTCGTACAGGCCAAGGGTTAAACGGATTTAAGTTTGAAAAGCGGGGTTAAGGCGGTTGATATACTGGTTACACTATGTTGACTTATATTACGTAAGTATCCCTATCCAAACTAATATATAAATGTGAAAGTTTCCAGAATCTCTGGTGTTTTGTAACTCGGTAATTTCTCAACGGATTTGCAAACATTTGGCACATGCGTAGATTAAGGTCTGGATAAATAAGTTGGATGATTTATAAAGGATCAAGATGAACAAAGGAGTGTTGTTATCCCGTATGTAAGGACACAGTCTCCAGTAAAAATGTTGACACATAAGCGCTCATAGATTTTCAAGTTTTTAAAATAAAAGGGTTGAAGTTTAGTAATTAAAATGATTTTAACATTAACGGTACTACTCGTATGTTTTATCGGCAAATAGTCGAATCCATTTGTCGTCCTTTATGGGTATGGTGAGTTTTCGA
>DWQT01000973.1:0-18814 GCA_018244895.1 Myscelus amystis hages
TTTGAGTAAAACAACCAAATTATCAGTAAGTAGGCACACAGCTCAAAGGGAACGCCCGTTCACCACCACTGACAGATTGTGAATGTGAATGGCGCCACCGTCGATCCGTGCACTACATTTATTTATATATCTGTTTCATAGACAGATATATAATAACTAATATCATACAGACGAAGAATGTCATTCAAAAATGGATATATGAGCAATTGTTAATAGTGTAAGAGCAATTGTTAATTAATTCATACAGGAATTAGTCCTTTAAGTTGCTCTCGCTACCAAATTATTCCTCATAAAAACTCATTCTTTTATGTGACATGAGTATTATAGAAAGAAATATTTGTCTTTTTTTAAATGGACCTTAAAAAATTTAGTCACTTTCTGTGTATACAGTAAAAAACAGAGGATAAACAAAGTATGCAGGCGATACGATGCAGAATGCGTATGTGAATTTTCTAACGTTTTGTGAATGCCCCTAAAAATATTATAAAAGCTTTCTCTCTCATTTAACATTTAATTTCTGTTTACCATACATCTGTATTTAATGTTATGTGTTATTTGTTTCATTTTAAATAATATTCCTGAAAATACGAACTGAAAAATCCATTTTTTTAAGTAATTACACTATTACATACAATATCAGTAATGGTCGAATTTGCAATATTCTGGATATATAAAAGATCGCTGTCCTATTATTAAGCCGTGATTGAACAAGCTTAGACACATTGTATGTACATATTTATGTAGATCGATGGTGAGTGAAATATAATTTCATCCTCTCGCCAAAAGAAAACCTAGCAATTGTTTAAATTGCCAATGCACTCCTATATTTAAACATTATATTATTACTATTCTGACACTGAAAACTAACGTGATAAGATAATCTATTAAAAGAAATTATCTTCATTTATCGGCTAGATTAGACAGAACATTTAATGAGATTTTAGTGTATGTTTAATTCTAAAATCTAAAACTCGAATTAAGATTCTCTTAGGGTTTATGGAGTTTTAGATTTTTATAGCTACTTATCCACGATCATACTTATAGTAAAATGTTAATATTATATGGAGCATAATCATAGATATTTCAACGGTAGATTTAAATGACGAGATATTGAATTTTAAATTAAGCTATGCTATACGGCGTCTATAGTATACGCGTACATCCACAAGAGTAGCGACTGGATACGCTGATTGAACAAGGTTAGACGAAATCGGCTTATCGGCGATGGCGAATGGAGAATAATTTCATTTGCGTATGCAGTAGCCTCCCAACTGACGTACTGATATATTATGCTAATTGACAAAGCACTTCAGCAGGTATTTCAAAAAATAGGTTAATACAAAACTAAGTAAAAGATACGAGTATATACAGAAAAATAATTTTAGAATAATCAGAAACAAGTATTTACCTTATTTTATACCTTCATTGCAATAATTAGGTATGTTACATTTACATACATTATCTATCTATATATACATATAGATATAAGTGTAAATACAGAGAGATATTGACTCGTCACGATATCTCTGGAACCAGAATACCTAGAGACTTGAAATTTAGTAGGAATATTCCTTTCGGCGAGTAAAGGTCATCTAAGAACGAATTTTACGAAATTCCACCTGTTAGGGGGGTTGCAGTGGTGTTAATTATAATTTATATAGCAAAGCAACGTTTGCCAGGTCAGCTAGTATTATAATACATAATTAATTTATATCCTTACTTGTTTGACAACTAACTTATTCAAATAATTTGTAGTCGTTATAACGCAAACTTCTATAATGTGAAATTACTTTCGTCCATTTATTAATCTTAACATTCATTACTATACCTGTTATCTAGCACGTGGTAGATTTTTTTTTAAATATATATTTTATAGAGAAACGTCACTTGTACTTACAATATTCGATACAGTTTTGACTTTGAACATGTTTTAACTTTCATTATTTTCCTTTCAATTAAACATTAATTTAATTTATTGATGATAGTTAATACTTTTAATTGACAGACACGGAAAAGACATCAACAATAAAATCACTGCCTATTAGTTACCTACTCGAAATATCGCTGAGGAACAAAGCGATTAGCGTATTCTCACTATTCGTATCTTTATACATACCTCCTCGACTGATATCAGAATAGATAACACATTCGACATCATCTATTGTGCCGTTCATATATTAATTAATGTGATTATTGTATTGATAAACAATACACATGAAATTTGTTATAAGGACATTCCTTCGAATGTGCTCAATATGAGTTTGGCAAGCTCTTTTGCTATTTCGGTACTATTTTGTAAGTATGACTGTTTGCTTTTATTTTATTGTTTTACACATCTGTGTAGCCACACTATGAAAACTATCTTCTTCGCCATTGTGTTGAACAAGTGTAACAACTACATATAGAGCATTTAGTTTGTTCCTTTTTGGAAAACTTTAGCCAATTAAATAATATTTCTACTTGTACAATCGTTCCAATTAACTATTGCCAAACTAACTTATACATCCAAAGTAACGCTTTCTGTCCCTCTGTTAGTTTCACGGCCAAACCGTACGGCTGATTGTAATGAAATTTAGTATGAGGATAGTCTGAAGCTTGGGAATGAACATAAGATATTTCGTAGCTCTCTTACTACGGGTTCGAAATATTCGTGGATAACACCGCGACGCACAGCTAGTATTTTACTCTATGATTTTATTTTTCTGAACCAAAGACATAAAAACAGATCCGTTTGCTAAGTTCTCATTAATATAATCATAATGCTTATGACTGTATCAACATATTTCTCATACACATTCCTGTTAAATGCCATGCAACTGTTTAATCTCTGTATAACTTGTTACCAATAACGCAGGTGGAATTGTAGTAGCAGCTCAATCGAATGCAGTCTCCAGATGTTACCAGTTTACCTGGTTAGGTCCTCGGTTCTCCAATGAGAGTGTTTTTCTGAACGCCACCTGTCAAGAAGCAACACGTCTGGCCAAGGATGTTCCTTGTCAGCACCCACTTGTAGTTTCATGTGAGTGAAGATTGCCAGCGTCAACATATGGATTAATTAATTCTATATCATTTTATCCTTGTTGTAGTACATAATGTTATGATGAAATCAACCGTGTCGTAACCCTTCGATTGTGAATTGCTATTACATTCCTAAACGAGACTTGACCCTAATTAACAAATCAGTGGAACACGAGAAAAGTAACTACTCACATAATAAACTGACTTATGTACATTCGATTGAAATTAAATTACAAGAAATGTAGGATTACATCACATCGATACCGAAACAGCTGCACCACGGCAGAATAATACAAGAACGTAATTTTGCTTTTTATAAATATCAAGGAAGAAGATCATTGGAGCTGTTTATTTTATGTCAATTAAGGCGAGAACATTGTAAGGCATTGTAAACAATAGTTACTATGTTAGAATTACTTAAGTCTAATTTTCATAGATTTTCAATGTATGATAAGCGTTGCATTATTAGAAATAAATGATCATGATTTCAGATGATGGAACCTGGCCAAATGTAGAATATATTTGGACGCACCATTCCCAGCAGGCTTCCTGTGTGCAAGCTCCAAATGATGTCTGTGCTCAGTTTACTTACTATTTTAATGGACATGGTAAGTTTGCACTCGTATAATTAATTACCAATTATAGACCAATGGTTTAAGGTATAGTATTCGCCCTCGGACATCAGGAGTTCGATTCCCTGAGACACCTTTATACATTTACGATGTAATGTATGTTTTAAATGAAACGTTACTCAATAAATATAACAGCGAAGGAGAACATACTAGGAAAATTTTCTCAAATTAGAATACCTTCACCCAAATGTTCTGTTCTCCAAGGCATGTGACCTCTGAGACCTCGCTCTTGGCCAACTTGGCTCTTCTCATTTTTAGAGAAAACAATGTTACTCTTATAACGATGATCACGCGAATACAACCACGGTTGCTTCTAGTGTAGCTGCTACAAATGTTGTAGAATAGTGTAAAGAGTTGATATACATGTATTGCAATAATTATTCTGACAGACCAAAAATTTGGCAACAATAAAGCAGCTAAATCAATATTTTTTTTAAATTTCAGTGGAAAATTCAACGTACATGTGCACTCGAGGAGTAGATGTAAATGGGGGGGCAATTAACAGTGGTTGTTATGAGGAAAGCGACGGAAGTTTTAAAACCAGAGTGTGTTTCTGTAGGTCGGTGCCAGGGGGCGTTCCGTGCAACAGTGCCGCTAGCACAACTGGTTCCTATTTTGTTTATTCCTCTGCTTTTCTTTTCTTGTTAACGCACAGATGCTTCTTCCCATGGCTAGCCATATTGTAATGATATCCAATTAAATGTTTTAAAATAGCGATTTCTATTCTTTTCTAATTGTATGTATATTTTTTTGTATTTAAAAAGATTATAAAATCTATATTTAAAAGTATTTCAATGGGTTATATTATTGTCTTTAAGCAATATCACTACTGAATGATTGAGTCAATGCTGCATCCGGCCACTAAACGTTATAAAAGAATATTCATTTTTGGCTTATGGGCACAGGCCTCTTCCAATACTGGAATAGGTATACGAAATACGCAATACATCATTTACAACTATAAAATAATATGCATTGAACATGAAACACGATAGATCTGAAAAGTTGTTATTGTAACTGCAACTTACTACTGTTAGAACTGAAAGATGCTCCGGAGATGAGCCACAGGGGTAGGCAGGTCACCGTCGCCGGTCCAGTTGACCAAAAATATAAAGAAAGCTTTAGTGTAACAGGTGTAACCCTTTCTTACATTTTCGCAGATAAAGGATCATTAACTAGGTTGTCTCTCTTTATCAGAATGTATAAAAACCAGGAAAAGGAGACATTATACACGGATTGTAACTGAAACTGAAAAAAATTGTTTTCGTCGACATACTCGCATTTATGTATACATTATTCAGACGTTAAATTTTAAATTACTTGTTTATAACTTCTAAGTTGTAGGTACTTAAAATTAAAATGTATGAAATGCTTTTTCATTTGCAATCCCAGTAACAATTATTTAGAAAAAAGTTTTTTAATTATTGAACACTACAAAAAAAAAAATTATTCGAAATCGATTACTAAAAAATGTCTATTCAATAATCCTTACTGATATTATACATATATGCGAAAGTCTGTCTGTCTGACTGTCTGACTTTAAATCTTTAGTAACTGTCTGACTGTCTGCTAATTAATTAAATTTGGTACGGAGATGGACTTGTTCTGGGAAAAGGACATAGACTACCTTTCATCGTGAAAAAAGGGATTCAAAGGGTTTAAAGGAGGTATGAAAGGTTGTATGGGACTTAAATGAATCCAAAAAAATTTGTATTTAGTCAGTTCCTAAGAAAGATTTTAGAAATTCCGACGTATCTGCATGGGGTTGTAATAGGAGATGATAATTACTATTAACATTACCATTAAAAACTGAAATAAATATGCTTATGGTTACTATTCGTCACTTTATTCGAAACGTGTATGATTGATTAGAAAAATGCCATGTTATAATACATACACGGCGCTAGGACCCGCCATGTGCCATAATCTAGGCTGGCGAGCCGGCAGGCGATTTGCGGGTCGCGCGCGGTGTAGTGATGTAGCGAGGAAAAGTCAGGAGACAAGTGAGGTAAATATCTGTGTCGGCCGTATGCGAATATATTTTCCATCCATACGATTTTCATTTGTTTATGGAATTTGTTGGTTAATGTTCTAAAATTAAAATGGTCTCACATTAAATATATACACATTCCTATGTGACTCATACGTGATCAAACTCGCAAAATCTATATATGTTATGCCGAAAGATGGAAAAACAAGAAACCTAGTTTACAAAAAAGTATCAAATTAAATTGGGAGGTTTTGCAAGTACCTAATACACTTATTAACTATTATGGTATACCGTAATACATTACATATGTAATTTACAGTAAACTGCATTGGTTTATATATGTATTCATTAAAATAAAAGTGTCCTTAAAAAATAAAATGCTGCCAAAGTCACTCTTCCACGCAGACGAACACGCGGATAAATGCTAGTGTCTGATAAAAACCAACAATACCCAACTGAGTCTTGAATGTTACTTTATTTACCTTAACCTATACAATACCCTAAAGAATATGAATATAGACGATATAAACGTAAATAAACGTGTATAATTTTTATATAAAAATTATTATATCGATGACATTTTCACAGCTCACATTACAAATTTTACCTCTGTAGCACAGAGTACTTCTAATTTCTCTTCAGATTATCTGTATAATGACGTGTCCCTACTGTCAGTCTACGACAGCGATCTAAAGAAGTTGAATGAATCAGAATAAGTAATATTGAAGTCGATTTATATAAAGCAGCGAACATTTTAGGTTGAAACCACTATAAAAATAATTAAAAAACTGTCATGTATTCCGTATTAACGAGGGGAAACGCTATATTAACCTACACATTAAGTGTTTTATCATGTCTCACATTTTTGTGTTTTCTATCCACGTTAACTGTGGATTACAGAACAGCAGCACAAATGAATACGGTAAAAGTAGTAGTGTAAGTACATTTTATTTTTCACTTGTAATATAAAATGTGGACACCTTTTACTCATATTAGTATTTATATAAACCGTTGATTTTACCAATTTATTAACTTTTACGTTTGTTAATAGTTGTGACAAAGCGTTGGTCGGCCTGGTTTTAGCCCAGTAGTTAGTGACCCTAACTGGTGAATTGGGCAGTTATGGGTGTAATTAAATCCCAGAAAAAATATTTGTGTACTGAGCATAAGTACTCTTTCTGCTTAGATGTAGTAATCTTTATGCAAAATATGTATTTAGAAATGTTTGTAAAAACGTTTTAAGAGCTCTGTTTAACCCTTTCACAGCCACCGTTGGCTATACCCGACAAATTGTTTTGGATGTTCAAACGCCAATGTCTGGTAATGCCGTCACAAACATTATGCAAAAATAATACTATTAATGCAATATATTTCGCTGTATTTTTATCGCCTGTACCTTGTCAACTAATGTTTATTTAGTATATTAGTTACACTTTCCCCAATCGTCATTTATATGAAATAAAAAAGAACATTATGTGAAATTATGCCTAAAGGCTCTGGCGCTGCATGCACAGAAAGTGAATGAAAGCTTGGCGGTGAAAGGGTTAATATGGGCTCAAGTGGCCGTTACAAATTATTTATGTTAAGAAAATAAACAATTAATATGTACACACCTACAATTTTGTAACTGTACTAAATGTGTAATTGAAGCTATGCCTAACTTGTATTAAGTTTTGATTAAAAATAAACTTAAAGTAATTATTCTAGAAATTGTGCAATTCTATTGCTTCTTGTTAAATTAGTATTAAATACTGGAGAAGCTGGGTGGCATGAGTCATGCAATAATTTTTTTTTCCAGTAAAAATGTTCCAGACTATGGAGCGTCAAGGGAAAGAAATGATCTTGGATATTTAACATTTGATCTTAAGACAGACCTATCTAACCTTTTCAATTGGAATGTTAAGCAGTTGTACCTGTACCTGACAGCTGAATACATTACCCCTAACAATGAACTTAACCAAGTCGTCCTGTGGGACAAGATTATCTTGAGAGGGGAGAATGCAATTTTAGATTTTAAAAATATGAATACAAAGTACTATTTCTGGGATGATGGAAATGGTCTCAAGTAAGGACTGTTAACTTTTGCTCATTGGTTATTCTATTCATAAAAAATCTCTAACACTTAATAAATCATACTAAAATTGTATTAGAAAATTCCTGTCATTCTTGGCCACATAATATGCAAATTAAGGCAATATAAATAATGTTTATTGTAAACCATAAACTATAAAAATAGGACATGCACAAGGAGTCCAAGAGATATACAACAAGCAGTCTTACTGCTAAGAAGAAATTTCTACCAAACAATCTTCGGGTTTTATTTTATGACAGAAACAATGAAAATAAGAGGGCTAGAGGTGCTCGATGACTGAATTTAAGCAAAAAAGAAATGATAAAAACAAACTGTAAAATTTCATGCAGATATTATTTTCAAATTCTTATGCGATTTATTTGACTATTTTTAGTCTTAAATA
Source organism: Myscelus amystis hages (assembly GCA_018244895.1). NCBI lineage: Eukaryota > Metazoa > Arthropoda > Insecta > Lepidoptera > Hesperiidae > Myscelus > Myscelus amystis. Next base: position 8,115 of record DWQT01000973.1, read on the forward strand.
GTTACACCAAAGCTATTTTATAGAAGCTTTATACATATTTTTTTTACAGAGAAACTAGTGCTATTACTAGTGTGGTTAATCTATTTTATCTCTCAAAATTGTAATACATGTAAATGTTACTATATAGTTGTATTTTCAATTACAAAATGTTCTATAAAAACCATGTACCACTGGCTTGAAACGCTACAATAAATTGTGTTCTGACTGTGCCTACAGAGTTCATAGTTCTGCATATTTCTCTACACATTGTCAAACTTACTGTAGAGGCTCTAACATGTAATATTCTTTATTTCCAGGGGTCACAACAATGTCACATTAACTTTATCTTGGAACATTACTCCTAATGCAGGGCTTCTACCAAATGTTCAAGCTATCGGTCAACACTCATTCAAGTTCCCAACAGAATACACACAAACAAGAGTGTGATTGAGGGAGACTTTTATTTTATTTATATGATTTGTTAGGTGAAAATGAACTTGTAAAGTTATTTGATACTGATGAATATACAAGTTTTAAATGAGTTTTGACTTTGATTTTTGTTATATCAGTTCATTCACACTTCCTACCTTAGACGAGCCTAAAGTGTTTATAATTTTTAATATTCCTCTTGAAGGTACAAAAATCACAATATATTAATTTCTTGCCTAGAGTCCCGATGATATATGTCAGTAATCAATAACTTCTAAGAAAGAAATGCTTTATTCCTTTGACGTGGGCTTGTTTCAGCCTGCGAAAGGGATGTGTCCTGTCAATTTGTAGATGCTTTGCGGGCGCAAACCTGTCTGATAGGAAAAGGGCCCATAGTCACTATAACTAACAGTTCCTAATGTATTAAAACTTGAATTGTAATTTGTACAATGTAGTTACATCTTCATTAAATTTTGTATTAGTCCACTGATGTATATTTTTATTGGTAAATATTCAAAATACTGTTATCATGTGGTATTTTATATTTGTCAAATACATTTTAAGATACATCATTATCGTTAAATTTTTGCTCTACTCATTTGATCTACAGCAGAAATAACTACTTTGTATCATTCCTTTTAAAATTATATGTATATTATATCTACAAAGGTACATTGCTAATTTTTCATTGTGGTCATCATTCAATGTCTAATTTTCACTGAACATAGTATTCACTCACTTTATAAATCTGGATTTGAAACCTATTTCCATTTATTTTTATATTGTGTCTATGTTTCTACATTACAGTGTATTGATCTCTATAACATAATATAAAACTCGATATAACAAGTGTATTTAAATTCAAATAATTTTACATTGTTAAATAAACGCGTACAGTAAATTAATCTTACTCATGTTATGAAATTTATTTCTTTGTTTCAAATTTATGAAGGGGAGTTAGTTAATCATAACTGTATTATTATTTCAATATTGTGTGTAAATTGCAATTGTAGCTTAGAAAGGTAGGTTTAACAAAGATTTGATAATAAGTGATCTGGTCTAGGCACAAGTCACTTTTGAATGAGAAACAAAATTAGTAATATATATTTGGAGGTTTCTATAACATTGTTTACAGTACTGTTGAATTAAAACATGACTTAACTAAAGTAATATATAACAATTACTAAAATGTTGAAATAGTTCAACATGTAACAAATGTTTAATTTACGTAACAAATTAAATTTTGTTATTAAATAATGGATCAATTTGATAAGTACTAAATTATTTAATAGTAACAGTTCCATTAGAATAGAAAGAAATGCTCAATATTGTTAATCCACTAAACTATTAAACTTTCACCTATACCTCGGCCATCATAGTAATTTTTTGTCGTAATTGTTATATGAATTATTTATACAAAAAGTAAATAAAAATAGATGGCAATTTTCTCATTGCCACCTTACAAATTATACCTAGTTAAAATTTTCGAAACATGAGGTGGTCCTGCATTCCCACAAACTCGATTAGTTCTATTTAGGAATTACATACTTAGGTATATTACATTTATTGAAAAAAAATACAACGATATAGCATAATATTGGATTTCCCTAGTTAATGTTCCAAGTATAAAACGGGACCATCATTGGTAACAGTAACATCTAACATCACATATTTTATAATATTGCATTCATTCTTTAGGTTTTTAACTGTTAGTCCCATATTGTGATTAAAACGTTGTCATACAATGAAACAAATAAACTACAGTCCAAGAGCATAAATCAAATCATTAAATTGCAAGTGCCTTCAATCATTTCAACTTGTAATACAATTTTTATGGTTAAGTGAAGCCAAAGCCAGTAAAGAGGACGGTTATTCATATTTGATTTTCCTCGTCGCCATCAGCTTAATACAAGAAAATCATCTCTAATATTATATAACTATCAATATGAGACAGTTCACATATATTACTTTCACACCACAGCATGATTCAACAATTCTACCAAAGTTCCTACAATTTTCTCATTCTATATTTGAGTTCTAACATCCAAAGCTATAATTTGCATGAAAAAATATTGCATATTATATATCAATCAAGTATTCCTCAATGCAAAGTCATATATTATAAACAACAGGCATCATATAGCTGATGATCACTGTGAATATATTAACAAATTTATCTAGTTACATTATTATGAACAACCTGAAAAACATTATTAAACACGACCAGTATGTGTGAATGACTAGCAAGTTGTATGATTTGTTGCCAAAATACTATTTAATGACGTTAATAAAAGTCATAGATTTCCCCGCACTAGTCCAAATGTCCAATTCCAATTTTATATTGCTATGCACTTTACTTGGTCTACAACAATAGTTTAAATCTAGATTGAATATAAATTACATTGACGTTGATTAAACCAATAGGAGAAATTAATTTATCATCGGATAATGAATCACAATCACTAATACTCGAGTGAAACACTAAAAATACACAAATGTAACAAACATACACAAGTAAAACGACAGGAAAATATTATGCAATGTATATTGTTGTTTAACTGTTCACAAATGAAAAAATATTTGGGATAAGCAGTAGAATTGCAGGCTGGGGTTCAATAGCTAAACAGCAATGCTTTTTTATCTCGTTATATACACAGTTTTATTGTTGTTTGTAGAGGTAATAACACACATTTTTCTGACTTATCCTTTTTGAGTGATATGTCAAATATTTGTGATCAGGCAGAAACTGCTACGGAATGTTGTGACAGCTTAATATTACACTATATTAAAAGCTAATAAGATAACGATAAATGTCTAAACCGAACAAATTTAATAAAACATTACACTGAACTAGCTGCCCATATGGTCAAGTGGTTAGAGACCAAGGCTGGAAATAGCAAGTTGTGGGTTTGATTTCCAACCAAGACAAACATTTTGTATTTTGAGCTAATTTATTTATTTCTGTACAGTTTTAATAAAAATATCTATTTTAGTATTACATAATGTATATTTATAAACAGTAGCCGGTGCTCATAATACAGGCATTTAATTGCCAAATTTGGAATCAGAGAATTGTGTGAATTTATCTCAATTACTGTATGCAGATAATAAAGTAGTTCAGCCTTTTGGTTTAATCAAAGAAAGAAATAGTGTAAAAAATTCCTCATCACCACAGAAATCGAAGAAAAAATTATACACGTATCTACCAGGTATATGAAATCTTGTACATGAAAAACTCACTAACACTACAAATCTATAAAATAAAGAGCATTTTTTAAGAAAATTGGGATCATACAGGGACTATGGTAAACTGTACAGTAAATTAGTATATAAAAAAAATAATAAAACTCCCTACTTTAATCATGGATTTAATGGTACAGAAATTTAATAATAAACAATTTGTCTAATGAACATTGTTATTATGTTACGACTGATATAAATTTCATATTGTGTGTCCATTGCTTTATTAACAGTGAATTTTATAAATCACAGTTGAGGTGTACTTAATGTTTTCACTTTTAACTGGCATGATTAATAAAGTGGATTCCAAGTTGATGGCCATGAACTACAGTGGATATAGTAAATATTTATAACATTTACCATCAAATACAACCAATAGAGAAACAAGTCTTTATAAACATATACTGATATTATACACAGTATTTCCTTTCTTCCATTTGCATAATCTTTGTACCATACATGAAATAGAAAGATACACTCTGTCAAAAGACCTAATATCCAAAATCGATGGAAATAGCAAAAGTGTCTCGTGTTCACAATGTTGTTAGATTGCGAGGACATACTTCATTATGGAGTCGTTAGGATGTGACGTGTGCGGATAGAAGTGTGGTAAGTGAGGCGCGTCGGTCAAGTTGCGCGCTCAAGGACGGCGGGGCTCCGCTGTGGGCCGTCACGCTCCCGACAGGGGCGGCCCGTCCGTCTGAACATCCTTGTCCTCCGTGGACGGCGCGCATCTATCTGAACCGTACCGCCTCGACAGATCCAACATTTCTCGTAGACCCTACGACATAAAACATTGTTACCCATAATATGTAAATTTGTTCCCAAATATAATTGTTCCCAAATTCAATTCAAATAAAATGTTTGCACTACAATATCATAAGAAAATGAACACATTATTAAATGCCTCTCATACAAAACAAGAACACATATTAATATTGTCGTTGTTTTATAATAGTAGTAAAGTAACAAATTTTATAGCTTTTGTCGTTAAAAAGCCATGTAACACAAACATTTGCTTGAAGATTGGAAGAAAAAGCAATGAAAAAATAATATTATATTAACTATATTACCTTGTTCTCAGTTATAAGCCTTTGGTATAGTTCTTCCCCTTTTCTAGAATCCCCATTTGCATCCATATTTACAGCTTTATACATGATGCTCTTCATCTCATTAATTCTCTCTGCTTGTTGACGTATTTGCTGCAAAAAATATATATGTACACCTACAGTTACATTCACATAGTGCATTGCACATTATGTACTTGGGTCATTTCTAAGGTTTTCACCCCACTATCGTTTTATAGTTTAACTTGTAAACTTAAAATTAATCTGTTCTGTTTTACACTTGATTAAATGACAAATAAAATGCATATCACTACATAGTATAAAATAAAGTCACTTTCTCTGTCCCTATATCCCTTTGTATGCTTAAATCTTTAAAACTACGCAACGGATTTCTATACGTTTTTCTTAATAAATAGAGTGATTGAAGAGGAGGGTTTATACATATAATACGTTTACAGTTTTTCTGTAGTGTATTCAGTATCAGCATTGGATCCGTGCGAAGCCGCGGTGGGTCGCTAGTTTTGTTTATAACCTAACCCGTCTACATTATTGTTACTGAAGTTTAAATTGTCTATAGTTTTCTATATATATGCCTGTATTATAAATATCTGTGTCGGTTTCACGGCCGCACTGCTTGGACCATTGGACCATTGTAATGAAATTCGGTATGGGAATAGTTTGAATGAATAGGATATTTTTATGCGGATATATGCACGAGATTGAAATCAATCCGGTTAACACTGCGAGGCATAGCTAGGGCTCTATAAAAGTATATAATGGAGATCAAATAGAAACCACTTACGTTCCGAATCCTGACTCTCAGACTGCTTCTCCTCCACGGAGCTGAGGTCGGGCTGCTTGATGGCGTCCGGGTGGGTCGCGCCCGACGGGAACTCGCTCAGGGGCGTCAGGAACTGTTCCTTCTGAGCGCCGTTGGCGTGGTAGCCGTCGGCGTCCGTGTGAATGTTCAGTTGCTGTGGAACCGAATCCGGCGGGACCGTTTGTTGCTGTTGTTGCGCTTGCTGTAGGGACTGTTGCTGTTGCTGCAGCAGCTGTTGCGGCTGTTGGATTTGCTGCTGCGGTGGCTGTTGCATCTGCTGCTGCGCCTGTTGCTGTTGTTGTTGCGGTTGAAGCTGCTGCTGCTGCTGCTGCTGTTGTTGTTGTTGCGGTTGAAGCTGCTGCTGCTGCTGCTGTTGTTGCGACTGCAGTTGCTGTTGCTGCGACTGTTGTAATTGCAGTTGAGGCTGCAATTGCGGCTGCGTCTGCGGTTGTTGGGTGGGGTCTTGAGCGATGATTTGACTCTGAGGTATCGAGGTAGGAACTGACGACGGAATGGACTCCTGGTACTGAGACAGCGAGGTGTTCTGAGGTATTAGAGCGGGATGCGACGAAGGAATGGCCTCCTGGTACTGCGAAGCTGGTACGCTCTGAGGTATCGAAGTAGGAACTGACGACGGAATGCTCTCCTGGTACTGGACCGGCTGCAGACTCTGCTGGTTTTGGTACATCTGCAGCGGGTTCGCGGTGTAGTGCTGCACGGGCGTGCCCTCGTGACTAGATATCTGCCTCTCGTTCTGCTGGACCATGCTGAAGTTTTGCTGCATTATGTTGTGCGGCAGGGACTGGCCCTGCATCTGCATCGTGTGGTACCCGTGGTCCTCGGACGCTAGCGACTGCTGCTTTTGCATTTGCATCTCCTGGTTCTGCATGTACTGGCTCTGGTACTGCTGCAGCTGCTCGATGGACATCTGCTGTTGCAGGGGCGGCTTCTGGTACTGGTCGGGGACTATGGTCTGTTGCTGGTCGTGCATGTCCACGGAGCTTATCTGGCTTTGCTCGGAGCCCTGCCGCGTGTAAATAGGACGGTGGGCTCTCAGCATCTCCTCCACCTTCTGCTGTTGCTGGCCCATTAATTGCTGCTTCTGAGCCAACAGCGCGAGGTTTTGTTGGTCGATTATATTTTGCTGGGTTTGCAGCTGCAGCTCTTGCTGTGCTAGGTACTGCTGTTGTTGCAGAGTTCTTATGTGCTGCGGGGACAGCGTCTGGCCGGGCATCTGAAGTTGTTGCTGCGACATCATCTGCTGATGAAGGACCAGCTGTTGTTGCGCGAGCATCTGCTTCTGCATGTTGAGCTGCTGCTGCGCCTGCGCTACTTGATGCTGCGCTTGGGCCACCTGTTGCTGCTGCGCGAAGATCGCCGGGTCCACCGCGGCCGTTAGTATGGTCTGCATCGCGGGCTGAACGTACTGCGGCTGGCTCTGTTGAAAGCTCAATGCCTGACTAGTTTGCTGTTGGAGCTGCATTCCCAACAAGTTCTGCATCTTCTGCTGCATGGATTCCTGCTCCTGCTGCGGGTGCTGCTGGGCCTCCATGGTCTCCGATGGCTGGCTGGCGAGCGGCTGCTGCTGCATCTGATGAGACTGTTGCTGCTGCTGTTGCTGTTGCTGCTGTTCGGACTCCGACTCCTTCCTAGCCTGCAGGTTGTCCGGCCTATGAATGATCTGCGAGAGGATATTCTGCAAGTTCTGCAAGGACGGATCCAGGATCTGTCCCGTATTGAGATTCGGCTGCGGCCCCGCAATGATGTTCTCCTGCGCCGTGAGCTGCTCCTCCAACTGCTTCTGATGTATAGCTGCCGCTTGGTGGGCGATAATATTCTGCTGTTGCTGTATGATCTGTTGCTGCAGTGCCTGGTTCTGGCTGCTGATGTCGTTCGCAACGAGCTGTTGGCTGAGTAACGTCGGCTGCAGCGGCGTCTGCTTCTGTTCCAACAACCCTTGCTGACTCTGCTGATCCAGCAACACCTGGTTCTGTACGGACTGCTCCAGAATTTGTTGATTGAGGAGATTCTGTTCCATCATCACCTGCTGTTTCAAATTCTGCTCGAGCAACTGTTTCTGTTGATACATCTGGTCGGAGCTGAGGGACGGCGACATCCTCGCCTGCATCAGGTTGTGTTGGAACAGCTTCATCGCCTTTTCCTCGTTGCTGAGATGCTGCTGGAACTGGTGCTGGAGGAGCTGTTGCTGCGCCTGGAACAGCTGCGACTGTTGATCCAATCTATACAGAAATACAGAATTACACGAATATGAGTTTAGGTACCAGTAGGAAAAACAACACATTGTTAATACGTAATCTAACATTATCTGTAAATAGTTGGTCCTTTACTCACTGCACGGCCGCGAGCGCGGGCTGCGAGCCCACGCCGTTGAGGAGGCTGCTCTTCACCTGGTCCACGGGGCCGCCTTGCTGTTGGTTCTGGATCATTTTCACCTGGAACATTCGACAGAAAATTGATGACGTTCATTGGTTAGTTTAGTTGCATATGCAGGCTTAATTTATTTTCAAATTTATACTTTACACCATGTGCTATTATTGAATACTTTTGTCTCGTAAATAACATACGATCTGATAGTACGAAAAATATACCATACGAAAATATGCATTTTGGAAGGAATAATTAGGCAAAATTATTCTCACTCTCTCTCTCTCTCTCTCTCTCTCTAACCTGTCTCAACTGCTGCTCGAGCAGCAGCTGCTGCTGTCTGTTCTGTTCGTTGATCAGCTCCTGGTTGAACAGCCTCTGCGCCTTCTTCTCGCCGCGCTCTCTGATAAAGACCAAGTGGTAGACCCTCGTCAATTAGATTCGTCGAATGCAACTTAAACTCTTAGACTATTTCGAAGACGCTTTGCAAGTAGATTATAGACGATTGAAGTTAGAACTAAGATATAGTGAAAGACGAAAACTTGTTTTTATAAACAACGCACAACCCACATGCGAATGACATCACCGAATCCAAAAAAGCACAAAAACCGACAGTCTCACATTGCAGCGCGCTAAAATGAAACAAAAACAAAAAAACAATTTTACATTTGACCCGATCACGCGAAACGGAAAAACAAAAAAGTAATCCGCACCACGTTCGCACCGTTACGAACTTTACAAAACAAAACGCGCACGGGATCGAGGCGCGCGATTTGCAAGTCAAAATAATAGGAGCGCTGCCTGCGACGGCGCCCGAGAGAAAACGAAAGTTACAATACCGGTGACGGCGGCACGGGGAAGGAAACATTCTGAGCAGGAGCTCCGCTCGCCCGACTTTTGTTTTTTCGACGAATATTCCGTATTCGTATAATATATAATCGCGACGATACGAAACGAGCCGCAGCGGGCGGTCACAGCGAAAACGACATAAAATTAACGATATATAGAGTTCAATTTCCGTCACGCGATGCCGTAACGCGGCTCGGCTCGCATTTATTCAACAGCGGTCGCCATGGCAACGTGTTAACGGCCCACCGTCCGCGCGTTGTTCTAGACTAGACGTAGAGCGATTCGCGGCGTTCTCCTGTTTTATAAGTCAATGTTATCGAATTGCGAGTTAATTTCAAGTTCAATGACCTTCTTGTCTAGTGGCTAGAGACGCAGACTGCTAATTGGAATTCGAAATTCAAATTCAATTCTTTTTTTTGAGGCACGTTTCGCAGCCGAAAGAAACATATGTGTTGAGCACATATTTGTTTATTCTGTGTCTGGGTGTAATAAAAATATCTGTACAAGTATTGTAGAGCATGCGTGTACACTGTACAATGTGTGGTTACACAGGCATTTAATTGCCTAATTCTGTAAAATATTACATTAATTTCTGCAATTCGAATATAATTTAGACGAAGTATAAATTAGTCGATCTAGATATTATCTTCGCTACATTTAGACGGTTAATATGTTCGGGTTAAAATTTTAATGTAATAAATAATTCTTTGTAACCCAACTCGTCTATAGGTCTAGACTCCCACCTGAAAGCAGTAGTAACAGTAACATTGATATTAAATGTCCTACTTAAATATAAGGTAACTTTAGTGTAATAGTTACGTAATAATAAATTATTTTAATTATTATATATGAACATTTCCTAACTTTATACGCCGTAAAACGCAAAATATGGATGGAACTAATAATTGTGCAAAATATGGATGGAACTAATAATTGTGCAAAATATGGATGGAACTAATAATTGTGCAAAATATGGATTGAACTAATAATTGTGCAAAATATGGATGGAACTAATAATTGTGCAAAATATGGATTGAACTAGTAATTGTGTAACGGTTTGTGCAAATAAACCTCTTTGTATTTAAGAGAGTTACAAAAGAACAAAAGAATTTAACAGTTTCTTAAAAGACCCGACACTGAATCTTGAAACGTAAGCAATTTTACAACCGTAGTACGTGCGACTGCAAGATATCGCCGCTTTCTAACTCTGTATTAACAATAATTATTGCAGGTCAAGGGTGATTTGGCCGCGAAACACGCGATTCGAACTTACGTCAACGTATATAAGGCTTAAAATGGCATTAAATTGTTGAAAAAAAATCTAATTTATATTACCACCGGTCAAGCATATATTAAAACATTATAATATATTGTACTTCTACGCCAAACCGCATTATAAAGGCGTGGTGCGGTATTCTCTAATAATGTAGCAAATCGGAAAGAGACCTCGATCCCAACAGTGGGATTGAAATGGATTTCGGAAAAATAATCGATAAAATTGATCGTGTAAGATTATGAGATTAAATTCACGTACATATACCTATCAATATTTCAAATTGAGAACATATAATATCTACCAAATGACTTTTCTCCTTCGAGCGTTTTACCGTTCCGTTAATTCAATTTTGAAAACGCCGATAAAGTTAAAAGTTATACGAGACATATGGCACAATTTGAATCCCAGACCCACCGAGCGAGAGTGAAACTTAAGCGCCACTGGGCTACAGAGATCCTTATCTGTGTATACAATATAAACGATCGCATTTCTTTAAACGAAATCGGTTAACCTTCGCGAGGCGCTCGGTACGTTGCACGCGATACGAAATCACGAACGTAGCCCGCATTCAACACGCCGATAACCTCATCAATACGGCCCTTACATCGTTCCAATACTAAGCAGCACTGGTATTGGTTAAGAATGAACAAGATTT
>DWQT01000974.1:0-18813 GCA_018244895.1 Myscelus amystis hages
TACAAATGTCCATGGGCGGCAGTAGCCACTTACCATCAGGTGGACTGCATGCTCGTCTTCTACTTCCATATAATAAATAAAAAAAATAAAAAAAAATAGCCTACCTAATATACAGAAGGGTTTACGGTCTATCTTGGCCTTGTTGTATATCAAATTCATTGAAGAAAGCATTTGTGCGCAGTAGGTATGTACGTGATATAGGTACCTATGTTTCAGTTTCAGATTTTAAATTACTCAATAAAGCTTGTACAATGGATTAGAACTTGTTCTGTATTTATTTAAATATTTGTAAACGTTTTTTTATGTAGAGGAGAAGAGTCCTTATTGCGTACATTCGCATGCTACCGAGGGACGCACTGGTCAAGCACGGGTCATAGGTGACGAACGGACGCTTACACCTGGCTTGTATTAAGAAGATATCGCCCCTACTTGTCTTAACTGACGTATCAGTGATTTTTAAAAAAGTTGACGTAAAAGCTATCTTTAAAAATTTGATTATATAGGAGTTTAAACAAAAACATTTTCTCTTAGTTTTGAAAGCCAGTCCAAGAAAAAGGTTAACAAAAGGTTAAAACATAAAACATTGTTCAATTTTAAAAAGTCATTATGTTTGTTAAAAAATAAACTTTTACGAATTTCAAAATTTGCAGATAGGTAGGTACCAGTGTATCGATCTGTGGTAAACAATTGCATTGTTTACTTTAACCTTTGAGTTACCTATTTCTGTTGAATGAATTGTTAAGTACGTACAATGTACGTATATTTCAAAGATATACATTTGTGTGTTTATCTGCACAGAAAAAAAAACATGTTACGTTTCTTAAAAATACGCAATTGCACTGATAAGACAAGTGCAAAAAAACCGTGCATCCCTTTATGTTGTCTAACAATAGACATGAATAGAGTTCAATACAAGTGTGGGGTGAAGTAACACTTTCGGCAAGGATTCGCTACAGGATTATTCGCTAGCCGTTGGTCACCTCTGACCAGTGACCGCTGACCTCATGGGACTGAGAACTTGAACTTAATCATGACATTGAATTTTGCTTATATTTTATCGCACATTAAATAATGCTTTAATTATTTTCAAATGTAGTACTCACTTCCATTCATAAAATAATATTACTAAAGAAATAATTACGGTTAGATATACCTCCTTTAGTAGGCATATACGAGTAACAAATGCTAGATGCTAGAGAAATTATAGTATAACGGTTCATCTCATTTTTCAGGTATTAGAAATATGAATTAAAAGTGATCTTTTTAATGCCTTCTAAGTATTCTTCAGTTACGTAAAGTTTTCTATGAGCATTTTTTATTCATCGTTTGATTTGCAACCCCTCAGAACGCCCGTCCGTTGGTCACCTCCGACCGTCTGGCCGCTGACCTCCTGGGATCGCCAACTTGTTCCAATCCTCGCCAAGTTGTTTTGGCATTGAACTTAACTGTTCGCGTCCTTAAAAAATAAAATAAAATAATTCAACAGTCGTGTGAAAACGTTCTGGCATTTCATATACAAATGTGTGCAATATTAAGAAAATTGTTTAATATTTCAATATGGTTTCAATGTCTTAGTGTCTTGTTTTAATTTTAAAAGATAAGCGACTCAGAGATTTTTAAAGACATTGTGTATTGTATGGCCCAGATGAAGTAAGTCTGCTGCATATGTCGTCCTTTAGAAATACTAGTTGCGAAAGGGTGCATCCACTAACCGTTGGTCACCTGTGACCCATCAATACAATTGCTTTATTTGCATAATAGTATATGTAAAGACGAGATTCAACCAATATATTTCAATAGAGCATTATAATAACAAAGAAATTTATAGCGGTCTATAATAAGGATTTATCTCCGCTGTTTTGCCAAAGAATGACATTATTTGGGTTTTATTTATTCGTGTGATATTAGTAGATAGATAACGTAACATGAATAATACTGTACAGTATAATATATGTACGTACGTAACGTATAATACTGTACAGGTTTGTTGTACGTAATAATTGCTTAGGTTTTACTTATTCACATATATAAGTTCATAAAACCTATGGTTATTTTCGTCAGAATTTTGTCAACAACGATATACATATTTACATGCGTACCGGTGCAATTGAATTTTCAGGTGAAAAAAATAAATAAGCTACATGATATTACCATATAAATACGCAGTTGCGACAAAAGTAGCGCATTAACATTGCAATTTCTACGCAAACAAACGGTCATAAATATGTTAATAATACGTTTCGCAACTTGAAACAATGTGGATCAACGGTCGACTCTGCTTCACTTGGATCATTGTCCTGTCAATAACCTTTTGAAAACTAATTTCCAATCCGTTTAATTCAATTACATCTTTTATTTATCCTACATTTTTACAAAAATGCAACAGTGGATACAAAATTAGATCCAGAATTATTCATAGCATAATTGGTAGAATTTAATTATCATACGGAATCGATGACTAACATTACGAAAAAATATATAGAATATATAATACGTATGTATGTAGTACTTCTAAACCATAAACACTGGCGCGATTTATTCACACCGCCACCACCAAATATGCGAAAGGTTCTTCATAATAACTTCCTATATTTATTCCAATTTCAGAATTTCGTTTTAAATATTTATCGCGTGTACGTAATTACTGTATCAAGCATTTGAGAATATTGAAAATTATAATAACTTACATACCTACACAAATATAAATCTATGTTTAGAATAAACGAATGTAATCTAAGCCATGATTAATTAATCCGGAAGGCGGCGAGGTGACAGGCCTGAAATAGACCGCCTTGGTGCAGGTCCTGCTACGGCCGGAACTTCACTAGCTACTCTTTTTATTGGTATTTTATTGGGTACCCTTTTAATTTATGCAGACTCACTGATGATTAGAAGTGCCAACAACGCAATGTCAGAAGAAACTACATATCCATAAATTGTATTTAACATAGAATCTGAAAAGTCAAAACATACTCTTACTTGTAAACGCCATACTTAATTTTTTAATTTTAGAGTACTATTATATTTTTAGGTAAAGTTATTGAGCAAATAATTACATTATATTTTTAAAACGGCCTTCCACATACATTTAGGTATCTACCATTTCAAGCAGAATGTAATTCCGATATTTGTTCTACATTTTAAAGTTGATATATTACTTAACTGTATAAAGTTAAAACTAAAAGAGTCTGTGTCGGCTGTACCGACATTTACATCTTTTTTTAGTACAAAAATAGACAGAGTACATAAATATAGGTTTTTATATAATCTGAATAATTATAACCGGCTGTAAACTTTTCAATGGTTTAAGTCACTTAAATTTCTAGACCATACATGTAGAGCTTTATTTATACGAGTATAATTAGAAATATAAGTAAATACTGGGTTGTTATTTAATAAGACATAAGAGTAGATGAACTCAAAGCTATTATATTAATAATATTTTACTGAATTTACTTCTGTATTTTTTGTTGACTCTACATCATCATCGCACGTATTTTTATAGTATTTACCGGCGAGTAATAATAAGCCGCATCGTGCACATGTTGCGCATGCGCATGCGCATGCCTCCCTTACGTGGGAAGTAGGAAGCGCCGATCTTTTATTTGGCTCTGTAATTAAGGAAACCTCCGCTGTAATTACAGGGGTGATTGCTAAATATAATCAACCTACCATACTCTAACTCCATCAAGAGACATGCAGCGGTTGGATTGAAAGACGACGAGGAATTGCCGTTCGTAAATAATTTATTAAGACGCGTCCCTCGATCGGAAGCATCGCTCATTCTGTTTGATGTTACAATTATAGTCAGATAGAAATTAATTCAGGCTAATGCGAAATAAATCATTTTGTTTATAGTCTGTCACAAAAATGTTTTATTTTACAAATATATGCAAAAGTAAGTACATTTATTCAGTAGTTAATGTCAAAGAAACCGCCAAGTTTGGAATGCATATTATATACCTACGTACTTTTTTTTCTTCATCCTTGGCTATCGTGGTAGACTACGGCCCAAAGCCTTGTCAGTTGAGTGAGACCTACATACGTCCAGTCAAAAATATGCAGTTTGTAAAATTGGGATCGTTTGGGTAAGATATGCTTAATAGCTTAGTCACAATCAGTAGCACATACTAGATGTACCCTCTACGATTTTAACTAGATAAGTATTTGTTAAAAGCGAATTGCTTATGTATATCTATTTAGTACATATATAAAATTCTTGATCTCAATGTTTAAAGGGATTTAAGTAACAGTTGATCATGCAGGTTTCCATGTCAATTTTTTTTAATGTTTCTTACGACTTTAGAATTGCTGTGGTTTATTTTATATTTCATTCTTAAAATCCTTGTTCAAGACTAAAGTCTAATTTGTAAGCCGCGAACTCGGGCAGGAATGACTAGTATTGTCAATAATCTGCAATAAATGATAAGATATCTGATGAATGAGATATATTTTCATGAAATTCTTAAACTATCGTCATTATTTGTGAAGTGACCGGACAATTATTTGTCAAGATTATGTGACCTAGACTGGGGAACTGTCAACACATTCAACATTTCGCGTGATTGTTATAGCATTGTTTGTTGAACGAAATGCGCTTATCGTCGCTTACTATTTGCTCACAACAGCGGAGCTGAATAAATATTCAATTAGCCATTTGGCCATTTGGAGGGCAATTTGCATAGCCCGATAGTGTTATCAGTGTTCCATAAATACAATTTGGACATTGTTGTCGTAGGTTTGAATGCGGCTAAAGTACGCTTAGTTATTGGCTTGAAGTGCATACGTGTCATTTACTCACGTACCTACTAATAGTAATATAGTTTCTATCATTAGAGATTTATTATATAAAAAGGATTATATTAGCAGAATGAAGTTGTTATATTTATAAAACATAAAGCGAAAATCGGTAACAGTCTTTAAGCAAAGACTTGAATTGCGATAAACGCAGCAGGATTACCTATTCACCGAAGCTCATCCACCTGTACATCGAAATACATCGACTACGTCACTCCATAACAATATACAACGATGTGCAATATTTTCTAAACACTCGATTCATTTAGCCGTGGCATATATTGACGTTTTGATTTTAAAATGTATAGTATCTGTTTTGTTATAATCACAAATTAGGTCTGCAATTTCATTGCGCAGACGTAGGATATAGGATACTCGACTCGTTTTGTATACGAAAACGTGGAATTGCTGTCATAGTTCTTACAGAAAGATTATTATTTTACTGGATATTTAGTTACCAATATGGCATTTGTTTGTTGATGATGATACATCTGAATCTAAATTCAGGAAGCGCGACGTGCGCCGGGCGGCGCGGGCGCGTCCGCCGGCCGGCGACGGCGGCGAGGCAACGCGCCGCGTGTTGAGGCAGGCCAGACCACACTCGTCACGATTGCACGTATAGTCAGCATGTTCTATGCAATTATGTTATAGAAAAAAATAACGGAAACAACCTTCCCCAATGGTTTATAAATATTGCCATATTACAATTTGAAATAACGTTTCGCGACTCTCCTGCCTGAGTTAATATCGAAAATACTCCTATCAAAGCGATACGCTGTTGATTTAAAATGTTCCACTGAATTTAAAGAGATGTAAGTAATTGCATTTTTTAATGTAAATCGGCGTATGCGCTGTTGGACTTCAAGAAGTTTTTAATGTTGTTTTTGATTAATGTCATATCACAGAAGAAATAAATACCTTATTGCACATTGGAAATTGCACAAATACGCTTGATGCTTATAGATTGACCTTATAGGTTATTTATTTATTTTACACTTTGTAGCCCAGAGGACAACAAACGACATTCTCTACCATCACCCATCGGTAGATCATAATTATATTAATTTAGCTACTTCATAGATATTACTGTTTTTGTTATTAATTTCAATTATCTTTTTTAATGGAAAATATTTCTTTGATAACCCTTTGGACATTTTTACTGACGCTACTCTGAATCGTGTCTGGCGGTACATAGAGACTATGTATCGTATATAGCGAGTAACGGGAAGCGTAGCGCTTGCGCTTCGACACCGTCGATGCTTTCACTATTAAATAGCCTTCTATAACGACATGCGCGTTACAGTTTATTACATTAGATAAAACCGAAAATTATTAGTAATATAATGGTGGATATAAATTCCATTAACACTGAGAGATTTGGCATTTAATATCAACAGAAAAAGTTTAAAAGTCCATAAAAATATGTATTTGCTTTTAGAATGGAAGATTTAATTCATCATTGTACAGTTTTGCATTTTGTACAAAGAAAAATGTTGTAATATTTTCGATTAAATTAATGACATATTCTATAATTCTGTTGGTTATCTTGAGTTATTCTTTAAAGCATCTGTTGATGTTAAATGCTATAGGTGCCTACTCGTAATATACGTATGTATGACGTGTATCACTCTAAAAGGACTTGCAAGCGAACCAACGAAAACGCTAAAGGTTATGTGGTCAGGTGGTCATCCCGACCTATGACTATTTGGAATGATAAACAGAAAATTTAAATAAAGCGTATATTATCGGCCCCGTATCGGGCGAGGTCATACAAGTACAAAATTCTTTCTTTCTAGAAAGAATCACAAAATCATCACGCGGCTGAATCATACCAAAATGGTCGGGACGGCCGGGACATCGGATAGCTAGTTTCGGCATGGACGTGAGGGGAAGGACACGAGCGCGGGGGGAGGCGTCAAAAGTGCAATGTCCTCGCTAACATCGTCAGATGCCTTCCCAACTTCTCTACCCGTTTATCTACTCGACGGATTTTATACAACGTACTTGAGTGCTTGTTTGAGTAGGTTTAAACTGAGAATAATATTGTACCATTCAGAATAATCTATTGCTAGTTTTGGGTCTACCAGTGTCTTATACGTAATTTCCTAGTCGTTAGGGTTATAAGAAAGGTTTCAAGCTATTCACACAAGTTCATAAGGAAACTCATGTCCTTGTATAAATTATTTTAATCAATTACTATAGTTTTATGACAGACACCATATTCAATTACTAGCAATAACATTGTCTAAGTGTAGGTGATACTAAGACATTTCATAATGTTTCAAAACAATTTGAGACAAAGTGAAAAGACTATACTGATGTTAAAAGCTATTATAACCACAAAGAGTTATTAGGGCTATATGCCAAGGGCGACTATTAGGTATAGTCGTAAGCAACGATTATACATTTAAAAAAAAATCAAATGCTTTTGACTTACTACTATTTATCGTAACGATCAGAAAACATATTTTATTTTGTCAAACGAATCAGTATCTTTTGACTTTACTGATGCATAATCACGAAAGAAAAGTTAGAATGTCTTGCTTTATTGGTCTAGGCGATACTGGTGTAAGTCACTAGATTAACTAACTATTTGAATTTTAAGTAAATAGTAATATCCTCTAAGCTTTATTCTTAGTTATGGCTCTTAAAACACAATGTTTGGTAACGGGTAATTACAATTGACTATTTGCCCACGGTCCCCCTCACACATATGTATGTATATTGGTGTCGATGTCCAAGTCAAGGGAAGCTGAAGCCATAAAAATTGCCGCCAAACAGGACGAGGGTGAAACCTGCTATTTTATAGTTACGATAACTACACGTACATACTTAATTATTTAGTTTTTCGTAGTAAATCCCCCTTTTTAGACGATTTTTTCACTGCTTTTCTTTTGCGCTCGAAGTTTAATATAAGGTAGAGCAGTGTTTCACGAGGAAACTTCTTGTCGCCAATTACGCTATATACAAGTACCTACTTCATATTTAATAATAGTACTTACTATTCAGTTAAAGTGCAGATCTGCATTGCAGAGAAATTAATAATAACATTTATTTTAGTTATCTATTGCAGTGTCGTACAGCCGTCGACACCTATTGCTTTCATAGTAGCTGCAGCCACAATACAATACAATAACACCGTACAATAATTTTGTATTTATTCGCTATTATTTTCAATCTTATCTAAAACAAATACTAACATTCTAAATAATCTTAATGATTTCTTTTGGTAGAGCATTTTGATGCCAATTTAATACGATTTTAAAGCCTTTACACCTTCAATACTTACTTCCCTCAGATAAGATCTATAAATCGTTAATTGCTTAAACGATTTAATATCACGCTATTATTGAAATTTTCATTACTTTATCGTTTAGGTACCGTTTTCGTATTTTGCAGTTATTTTTTGCACGTTAAATGCAAAATGATAAGTCGGTTGGCGCTATCTCCACGGTTTATATGATGTTTTGTGTATAGGTGTTTATTTGCCACTGTGCTATAACAATAAACACTATACCCGTGCCCTTATCGCAAATTTCGGTGCCTAATGGACGATGCGCTATTTGTTGTTATCGTTGTTTAATGGAGTATTCGCAATTAAGAATCGATTAAAACCCAAAAGGGTCACGTGTGCTAACGTCCGTCACGACACATGACAAAATTCACGATAATTCAGATATTGTAAACATTTAACGTTATTCCTATATGAGAGATAATACAAGGTGCAATTTTTTAATGTTATTGATAAGTCGAGTGCTTTAATTTGCAGTTATATTGTATAATGTCAAAAAGAACACTTTACAGGCTTTCTAGTTGCTACTGATGTAAATATAACATAGAAACATTGCTAGGGAATTTAACCTACAAATGCTTGCCGTGATCTCGACGTTGCTTTAGACAATTAGATGAGAATTTTATGAGATAAATCTATATTGTTTGCCTATTCAGGTAAAAGAAAATGAAAGCAGAGACGATCCACATGTAGTGAAATCTATTTTTCAAGAGTCCTAGTAACCGAGTTTCTTATTGTCACAGAGACAGAAGTGACTGGCGATGCGACAGCACGGTGGCGCGGGCCGGGGGGCTGGAGTCTTGACCTTGGGGCAGGATCGAACAGTATGCGCGGTCCCTGACCTGACTATTTCGAGTGGCAAGTGCAGCGAGCCGCGCTGCATGCAATGTGCATACCGAAATAGCCGCTTGGTCCGACGCCCCGCCCGCGCCCACGCCTGCGCCCGCCTCTCGCGCAAGGATATCTTCCTACACTCACTTGTCTCAATCTTCGATACGCCTTTCAAACTGGTGTTCGAGAGCTCAAGTCTCGAATGTTCTACGCGGGGAATGTTCTGAGCTGTATAGTCGTTACTTTACGATCGAATGCTTATCGAATGTGTCTCTCTATTCGGTTTCGGTTAATTTGCATATTTAGTACAGAATATGTTTTTTATTTAAATTTTTACACTTAATCGAACGAATGTGTAGCTTACATATTGAAATATATATACGGAAGGAGTCAGCATTGTTAATGAATGTATGCTAAAATGTCCCTTGCACAGCGAACCCTTTCGGTATCTATTAGGTATTAATAATATTGAAAGGCGAGGTTATCTACCTAATAATGACTACTTTTACAACGTGAAGAAAAACTTTCTCCGAATTAAGTAACACCTAATTAATGATTATCATTCGACGGTCTTTGGTAAAAATCTGCCAAACAGTATGGCACATATGCTACCAGCGATTATTGATATTCTTGGACTGGGCGTCTAAGACAAAGACAACGTTTATTAGTACAAATATGGGAACATTTAAAGATTTTACAAAATAACTTATTAAAATTAACGCCACACACGAGTCGAAGTCATGATGTCCGGTTTCGAAATCAGTTTGAGAGGGTCTCGTCTCTAGCCACTAGATGCAAGGTATTGAGACTTTAGCTATTTATCAACTAAATGATACGTAAAATTACGATAATATTACTAAAGATATAAACATCAATGCAACGTGAAGTATGTCTGTAGTAAATAACTTTATTAAATGAATATTCGTTACTTTCGCTTCTGTATCTCTCTACTTTGCCAGCGTATGAATTTACGCAGTCTCGTATGGAACGACATACAAAATATTAATTTTCTATATTATCGACAGATATTTTTTCAATTAAATAAATGTAACCAGATGGTTATATTTATTTAATTACAGTTACAATGTAACTATATTGTACTTAAGTGTGTCGTTTTTCAAAAACTCATACGAGAGATTATAAAAAGATCCATAGGACGGAACTTAACAAAGTGGTGGAGATAATGTCCGCTTGATAGTATAATGTATGGTTAGGAAAATGGTGAGAGCGGCTTGTGTTTGATAGACGAGGGAAAGGGTCACCTCAAGGCTGCAGCGATGCACTTTCACGAGTGGCGCACAGTTGTTATAGATGTATCGATTATGTTGTCAATTCTTAAGAACCCTTCTAATTATTTACTTATACACTTACCATGTAAAAGTATCTGTGCATTTATTTAAAAATAAACTTTAGTTTTTCAATATCATTCCAGATATCAAACCAGTGTCGGAAACCAAAGGCGTTTAACATCGGCAATAGATTTTCAAGGAAGTTAGATTTTCCCAAAAAAAATTAAATTAAAATTAAGTTGTTTTAAATTTTGGACATCTGCATTTTTCACGACGTATAGATTATCGTTAAAATTTATTTTGTCTTCTTCTGATGTCTATGCACGAGGAAGTGAAACCGTAACCGCTGATATCTGATACATGTATACCTATATGAATAAGTATCTGTTTTTCGTTTAATATAAAATGTTATACAAATCAGAAATTTCGCAATCAATTAACATTCATATATTCGTCTATATGGGCTATGTGCACTTCGGGGCGTCCTGAAAGAGATGTCACATAATGTGTAGGATTACACGTTCGATTTCGTAATACGAAGAAATATTTAATAAATACCGACGACATTGCATTGTGATATGACTTTCCTCTAACTTGGTGCTGCTTCCGCTTAATGTTCTATAGTCAAGTTACACTAGAATAAATAAATATTAGTTAAAAAAAACCCGCTTTTATTGCTAAACGAATTAAAAACTAGAAAACTATCTCACTTACTCTCCTACAGAGGGTCTATAAAAGAATGATTAATCATGGTGGTCCTAATAAGGATAATCGGAAACTGTCTTTGAATTATTGCATTGTCATCGGTCCTTGATAAGTGTGCAAAGCTTAAATTAATCAGACTTCGGGAAAGTGGTGAAAATGAAGCTCAAAGATTCTATTACATATGTATGTAGATACAACCCAAGCGTATATAAGCGTGTTAAAAAGCGAAACACTTTCTAGGTTTCCAATTCTCAAAATGTTTCTGAGTTGGTACATCATTTGTTGCTGCGTTTGTACCTATAGTTAATGAAGAGATTTGGCCAAACTAACCCTGCGTAACCGGCTAATCTATGATAACTTTCAGATCGCAGCCAGAAATTCTGTACTAAGTATCTAACGTGAGGCATAGACGACTTCCACACAGTAATCCAGTACTGGATGTATACCCCTAGCTCCCATCAGCACCGGTTGATCGTCTCCTACTCATTTCTTTCGCCCAACCCAAAGGTTTAAAGCACACTTACCGGTCTACTTATTTAACAACTACAGCTTCAAATGGGTCACGGGTAGGTATCTACTTAAATTTTGAATTCTAATAATTCTTCGTAATTAAGAAGGTTTATCTATCGGTTTTACTGTACCTATATAATATACGGATTTTGTGTAATTGATGAAGCAATAATTGTATGTAAACTATGCGTTTGTCACCATGGTTTCCAAATATATTGAAGAAATGATGCGTTATCAGATAGTTGCGTTACTTACTGTAACTAATTCCTGGTAGATGCGACAATCAGCCCTCCTTTACGCATACATCGACATTTAACGTCATTGTATTACACGTTCTGTGTCTGTGTAACTAATCTATTGCGCCCGCGCGCGCTCAAGGTCACTGGCCAGCGGTGACGCGGCCTATCGACCAATTTTATTTTTAAAGTCTCCGTGTCGCCTGTTTTGATGGAGAATTTTAAGTCGATAGCTTTCTATTATTAAAATAGCATTCGTATATCGAAATCTTACGAATCTTATTAAAACGTAATATTATATTATACATATTTACTATTACTGCATATCTCATAGTCCGAAATATAATGGAATGTAAATAACAGTGTGACTTATTAAATGTTGTTACTTGTTAGAACTCTAACTATATTTGCAAGTATAATGACATTTAATAGGAGCTATTAAAATATAATTTCGTTATCTCAATTCTTAAGCAACATTCTAAGATTTTATCAAGAGTTTGCAACTGTATTTCTGCAAATGCTTAATATTACGCAAGTAATAAGCAAACGCGTGGAAGAGCAACGTGTACAACAGGATGCGTCAACGTAATATTCTCTGGGAAGAAAAGGAGCATAGATTGAGTGGGGGGCGAGGTACGAGGGTGGACTTAGACGCGACGGGTTCTGCCGAATGACTTTGTAGCGTCCGGGAGCGCGGCCAACGACCTGCCCAATCTCCGCTGCATTAGCATAGCGAGCAATATTTGTGTCTACTTGTATAGCGGTGTTGTGGTGTGGGTGCATTGGATTCGTGTGGGTGTTGCGCCCGCGCCGCCTGGCGCGCCCTTCTCGCAAAGCTGGGACGTGGACCAAGTTCCATTTAAAACAGCTTAGGAACATGATGGTTATCAGACTTAATGAGCAATCCAGAATAATAATGTCTAGGCTGTTGTAAATATTAGCCGGTTATAAGTAGGTAGCTACACGAAATAAAGAAGTACACTGTAAGAGAATGATAAATAATTCTTTTTGACTCCTTTAGTATCGAATGTGTCACTATGTCACTATGTTACTAGTGCATGTAAAATTTGTGAGGAATATGTAATTGTAACAATTTTCTTGGAATGCGACTGCTTAATAGAAGTTCCTCATCTATTCACCCTATACGATTGCTGTCATCTATTTGACTCGCACACCAACGTATCATATGCATATAGTTAGTCATAAACGTGATGTTGTTGTGTGCGAGTGCGGGAGCGCGGAATGCGACGGCGTTGATATAATTTTTTTCGTGTGTGCACCACACTTGATAAAAAGATCAAGTTCAAAGGGGCAACTGTCTTCTTAGTAGATATAATCTTTCAAACAATTCTTTTTTCAACTATATAGTCAATTAAAAAATTAATAATTATAAAGAACTTCTATTTTCTTCAATTATTTTAAAACATATTATGCCTATATTTTGAAACTTAGATTAATTTTGATTACATATATTATTTGAAACAAATGGCTAACTATTACAATCATTTCGCTCAATAAATTTGTAGTGGCTTTATATAAACACTTATTTAACGTAATGACTATAGAAAAACTGGAGAATATTAAATGACACATTAGTTACCTCTACAAAATAATTAAAGAAATTTTTGAACCATTTTACGGTAATGCTAATTGGAAACAAAGACGAAATAATCTGTTTATTGTAAGAATAATCGAGACCCTTGGCACGTGCCATTCTTCACAAATTGCAATTGAGGACTCATTGCAAAAAAATTGTAACTATTTGCATATAGCGATTCTGAATGGATCATCATTTCGTTCGCGCCAAGTCCCCTATTCAACGCCAAAGGCTCTCTTCGCAATAACAATGGACCCTTTTCGTACCTGCGAAGTTTTTTCGTTAGTACTATTTGACACCCATAAAACTAGTCATTGCGTAATTTTTCTGCATTGTGTAAACCCTTTCCGTTTGTTTTTATTATATCCTTTCATTCGAACCATGAGCCTCGCTCGTCGGTGCTTTTGCGGAGTTGTGCAATATTAGAGGTAAGTCGTAAAATAATAAAAATTGCGCTCTTCTCAATACAAAACCTTGTATTGCAGGAAAGGGTTTAATGTTGCGGGCTTGAGTTTCTCTTTTATCTGGCGTCTTGATGGCATTTGTGCATTATAACGGTAACTTTTGGTCGCAATTTTTTCCACACAAGAACATCGGAACATATCGCAAAGAAAGTATCGTCATCTATTGTTTGGAGGAACTGTCGTCACTTTAACATGTTAGCATACCCGTCGATGTCCAAGTAAATCTACAGTCGCACTTAACTACTAAGGAAAATAAACATCGACTAGTAGGCACTATTTTATTGTAAGTTTATCATTTGATGTATAGTTCGAAATCTATATAACGTAACTTTATGTGTTGATTGTTGGGTCTGCCATAAAAAAATACTTATGCAGAAACATAGTGCACAGAACCAAAAGAGATGTACATATGTGTGAAAGGTGTTAAGACATTTCGGCCATTAAAAATATCTTTCTACCATAATTTAAAAAGAGTTACTTAAAAACTCCTTGCCATTTGTTGTTTATTCAACGCCGTGCTTACAAAAAGGGATAACTGTTTCTTGGGAATAAAACTCTCTCACAATAATCATTCTTATCCTTTGCAGAATAGCGCTGATGTAAAAAGGTGCCGAACGTTTTAATATAATCAGCTTGTCCAAAGGAGCCGACTTTACGACGTGGTTCCGAGCCTTTCTCCTTACAGTCTTTACATTTGCACAACCTTTAGCATTTCTTATCAATGCCCACACATAACGGTTCGCACAAAATCCTTTTACCTAAGTTATCTACGTATGTAAGGAATTAAGTAAACTAAAAAACAACATTAAACTAACGTAACAAAAGAGGACAATCGTGAGATTAGAAATGAGGCTATTGATATAAGTGATCACATTGAACCCAACACCTTCCATTTTTAAGCGCCTTCATAATTTTATATTCTAATAACATTAAAAAATTATTTAATAAAGACGTTTAATTCATGTATACCTCAATGCCAATTATATTTCTTGTGACCTAATAAATGACTCCCACGAAAAAATACCAATTCTCTTCCATCCATCAAATGCCTTCATGTATAAAGCGCCTTAGTCCATTATTCGAACCACGGCAATTTGAGGGAAGTTTATAGAAAAACATTTCACTGTTTGACATGGTCGAAGTAAATGACAAAAGTCAATCTACACATCAATCGCCAAACATTGGAAATTCGGGAGGTAGCACGCGACTACTCAATAATGTACGAAATATCGATGTGGGCCATCGCCTCCACCATGCGTGGACTTCGAAACTTTCCTGGCCAAATGTTATTTTAAACCGGAAGCCCATTATTCATATACTTTTACGTCGATGCACTAATACAGCTGTATCTATGGTGCTTGTTTGTTACTATTACGTCGGTTTGACTACGCAGGTATCGCCTGTAATCGGCCTAAATTAACTTAGTAATGTACCGTTGATTGGTGAGAGATTAACGATGACAAAATGAAATTCATAATACAAAGTAACCTATCTATTTTTACATTACAAACATTCATAAGGAGTATCATACGTTTTGCGTTACATGGCCCTTATATTAATTGTGATATTGCAGAAAATGGCTGCTTCGAAAACAAAAGATGACTAACCGGTCAAAGTAGTATCTACGTCTAATATTTAGTTCGGAATTGCTAGTTTACTGATTTAAATGGAATTTAGGTGTAATCGCATTGCAATGTCATTGCAAATGGGAAATGGCAAACGCTGTTTCGTAATGCTTAATCTTGTTCAAATATAATATGTGTCCAATCTGTAGACAGTGTTTTCGTTGCGTCGTACGTGTACATTATATTTCTCAAATTCGATGGCGAGGTCTTAAATTGTGGGCCTATCGATACACGATGTTGACTTTGGTGACATCAGGTGACCGCTCATAACTGGTAGTGTGAGGAGGGGGTTGCCAAATGACATGTACCTACCTATCAATTATTCACACGAATTTTCCTGCCACATTTGCGTGTAGAAGACAAATAGATGCCGCTTAAAAGCGCTGGGGCCGAAGGTTTCTCTATAATTACGAATGTTCTACGACTATGCTTAATTAATTCAGTATGTATTGGCCTGCTTCTAAGGGGTACTTAAATGAAACATTAAGCATAAATACTGAGGAAAGTATGGTGAAACACTTCCAAGCTTCCATGACCACAATACCAACATTGATGTATCCTTACTCTTTGATAAATAATAAAGTGAGTTTTAAAAATGATTATGTCCTTTTTTATGAAATGCAGTGGAACTGTGGAATGCATAATTAAATACTCTTAGAATTGCTTGCTTTCAAATATTAGTCCTAGTGCCGTTAGTAGTTTTACCAAAAGTACTTGTGATTACAGTACAAGAAGGATTTAATCGCTCGAAGGATTACATTCTTTATGACTCTGTGTGACCTATGGATTTGAAAGCTCATTAATAACTTTTAATATCCCGGTAAGATCCGGTGTGAGAGTTAGAAGCTCGTAGAGTTTTTGGCTACTGATTAACCTTACATCGTCTAGTCCTTATTTTCGCAGCAAATTCGCAGCAGGAACATTGAAGAAGTCGCCAAAAACTCTTTCAAAGAAAATACGCCATGGCGTTTGCTTACCTAAATGCGGGCGAAGCCGCGCGTTAAAGCTAGTATAGCCTATAGCTTCCCTCAATAAATGAACTATCTAACACTGAAAGAATTTTTCAAATCGGACCAATATTTCCTGAGATTAGCGCGTTCAAACAATCAAACAAACTCTTTAGCATTATATTAGTATTTATAACTCTTTATTAGTATATGTAGAATGTATAAAGGAGAACGGATCCAGAAATTTCATGTATTAAATTATTGTTTTACAGCGAACTGAGGGAGAGCGTTTTCACGAAGCTGGACTTGGTGGATTACTTCAGCCTGGCGGACAATGCGCTGGCCGACATGCCGCGCCACGTCCTCCGCCACCTGCCTCACGTGAAAACCTTGGACTTGTGCAGAAACAAAATATCCAAGCTCACAGAAGAGGATTTTAAGGTACCTACTAGCGGCGCCCGCGGCTTCATCCGCGTTCGAGTTTAACAGAAGAGTTATTGTTAAAATTTTAAAATAGAAGTGGCCTAATTTACTCCTTGTTACATCAGGTAAATTCAATCGAATCAAATCAAATTCGGTCCAGCCATTCCAGAGTTCGCCGGAATAAACAGACAGAAAGACAAAAATTGCAAAAAATGTTATTTTGGTATATGTACCGTGTTTACATACGTTTGCATTTAGTAAAAAGCGGTTATTTTAATATTACAAACAAACACTCCAATTTTATTTAGTAGTATAGATAAACAAGGCAAATACATAATAGCAATTAGCGACCACACTCGCAATTAATGCAATAGAATACAATAAATAAAAAATATAAATATAAATTAGTGTATGATAATGACAGTAGTAACTTTTTATTGGTTACTCTACTTAAATATGGTATTTGTAACTGAAACACTTGAAAGTCAATTCGTACGGATAAAAACACGTTAACTCTAAAAATAACTTATAAAGCAAAGTCATTTGGGAATATACAGCAAAAAAACAAAAAACATAAATTGTTTATATTATCTTTCAAGTAGATAAACGTCTTCGTTGAAAGGTCTATTCAGGAATTTCATAAAATAAAGATTTTTGTAATAACAACATATATATTGCGAATTCCTTGCAAAAATTTCTTTAACAAACGAGGTAGAAGAATTTTATTTACGATGTTGGTCATTTAAATTTCGAACAGTCGCAATACAAACGTTATTAGCGTCTGACCAGCGTTTATAGATAAAAACAATTTATCGCAAAAATGTATGCATGAGTCACCCAGTAGCGCGCCGTAAGCGAATGGAATGTTCGCAGAGTAAGAAAATAAAGATGAAAACGAAAAAATAATTCATACATACATAACCATCACGCCACGTCCCTAACGAGGTAGGCAGAAAGCACCGAGTGCCAAATATCTCTGTCCTTAAAAACCTATCGTGCTTCATCTACATCCATCACTCTCTTCATGCATAAAATAAATATAGTTAAAAAAAACTAAAGTACACGCTTTTATAGAAATCAAACTAAAAAATATAAATAAGATATATTTAATTGTAAAACAAGCCTGGGGTGCTTTTGGAAATATTAAAGTGTTGGTCCTTCTGCTCATGTCTGTCATTAAAATATTTATAACTACCGTGAGTGTGTACCTCACGCTTTTTATACAATTAAATATAGCTTATTTATATTTTTTACTTTGATTTCTATAAAAACGTGTACTTCAGTTTTTTTAAACTATATTTATTAGTACCTATCTATACACGCCGGAATACACCTAACACCAGTTTCAAATACCACGGTAAAGCTTCCCACAATTTTCATCTTTTTCACCTGAACATATGGTTGAATTAACCATTATCCTCAGTATTGGATCATGGCTTCTATATAAGTACCTTAATGGTAGCAGGTCTCCATTACTATAGAATCTGATACTACTCAAGGGAATATTTCGTATCGGAAATTACTCTTCTACGGCCATAATATTTTATGGTTGCGTTAATATTTTTATGGCGTTGTGCGAAAACTGTTTTCTATGGTAGTTACAGTAAATTTATTGCATATACCACAGTTGATATGGCGCATGCTGGGCATATGGGTCTTCTGTAGATAGAAAGTTTGAATTGTATTAAATGTAAGGGTGTTAAACGATTATTAAGTTTAATAAATTGGTTAATTAAAAGACAATCGTTATTTGGTTAAAAATAATTTACGACAAAATCAAATTCTAAGTGGGATATCAGATCGTAATGAAGAATATTCGAAATTCGAATATACATACGAGTAGGTACATTAAATTTTATTTCGAGACAGTTTAAAAATTAAATTACCTACATCACAAATTATTAGTCTCCAAAGAGCATGATTTAAATGGAACTAAAACCTAGTTTATTATCAATAAATATAATAGGCTTTAAAACGTTTCTATACATTAAATAAGGCTAAACAGAAATTCTATTTCGCTTTGACCGTTGCTGAAAATTGCACACCAAAACCTCTATTAAGAATAAATCAAGACAGTGTGCAATACTGCGGTCGAAT
>DWQT01000975.1:0-18813 GCA_018244895.1 Myscelus amystis hages
AATAGCTGTAATAGTTATTTGACGAAAAGCTTTTCGCAGCTAAAATGAACGTAATCTTCGCAAGTCGAAACAAGCAGACACAGACATAGCGAACCTCGTAAGCATATTGAAATATTGTCTCGTAAAACTCACCTCAAAGCCAACTCGTTCAGCCTATCCCACCGAGAGTTGACGTATGGCTTCATTTGACTCGCCTTCGATATATTTAGACCAACTTAAGTCTGCCGGATATAACGTCACACATCATATTTGATAGCTCTTATTACTTACAGTTACGGTTGATTTCCGAATGCGCATATCAAAATTGCAAGCATGCGGTTTGTAAGCACGGATGGTTTTGTAAAATCTTCGACCGCAAGGCAATGAGATCTCTCACAGTGTTGGAAGACAATGATACGTTTTGATGGCCCAACTGATTTACTGTATCGGAGTATTAAACATGTGAAAGTTTTGTTTGTGTGTTGGCGGTGTAGCTCGAAAATCTTTATGAAACATTGATCCAACAACAGACTTCCAGAAAGCTCCAGAATAATCTACAGATGGTTTCTATATGTTTTAAAGCAACAATTATGAGTCTGTAAAAGTTGTTTGTTTTTCTATTTAGTGCCCTTCAATACGTTTCTTTTTTGTCAAAGAAACACACGTTTTATAAATATAATATTGTGGTAACTCTCCGCACTTTTAAATTACATAAAGCATTATTTTGTCTACCCAATATCTATAACTAAATGACTATGACTAAATAGTAGCATCAAGATAATTGATCAATTGCTGGTATATTCAGAATTATATACCATTCCATCGATTGCAAAAATTTACACACAGACTGATAACTACCACACTACATTTTCACGTATAAAACTTGAAAAGCGTAATATAACAAAAACCAATCCGTTGTCCAATTAACGACCAGAACTACACTAAAATACACTTGTTCGCCAACAATGGACGAACAAAAATGCAATCCGTGCGCTGTCAGTATAAATCCAACGAAAAATACTAAGTTCGTGCTTTTATGAGCCCTCCAAACGAACGGCAGAACGACCTAAACACAAAAGTGAAAAGCAACCTTATTTGAATACAATACAGACTACGATGCCAAAGCAAACAGATGTTACGAGAAAAGTTTTAATAAATGCGTAATTAATCAAGATAATGAGGTAGCAACCTAAAAGTGGTTTTGTGTTTCCCAGAAGTCAATGGAATCGTAAGATCTATCGCTATTCATACTAAAACACACAGCGTTGCGTGTTTTGATACAAAGTGTAACATTGTAGGCTTTTCTGGTTATTTACTGCCGCATATTTCTATGGGAAAGGTTGGAAAGGCGTATTGAATAATAATAATGGCCGGCATAAAGATAGTTTCAGTAATACATTTTAATTCTTTTGAAAACATTTACTCAAAATAAGCATGTATTTTTTAATATATTTATAGGTACATACTTCATTATGCATACTCAATGGTTTTTTGAAAATCAAATAAACAAAAGCAAATCCATACAAAGTATCAATGAACCATCATCGTTAGTCAAATCAGTGGTCGAGTTTTTGATTACGAGAAAGATATATTTAAATTCCGAAGATATTTAGCGATGCTTCCAAAACGTTCTTCTCAAAGTAAAGTCTTAATTCAACATCTTGAGCTCCATCTGCCTTCGCAGCAGGCAATACATTTCGCGAATATGAGACACGGTAGCAAAATTTACGCGAATTTCACGTGACCGCCGGCGGCCATTTTGAATTTGTGCGACAAAATATTGGCGCGAAACACGCACGTTGTCTATTCTCGCTTCGGAACTGATCAAGTTATTCAGTGCAATCTGCATTGTGCTGGCTGCCGGGTATGTGAGTGATGCTAGTTGGCTACTGTTCATTGCAAATGATGAACGCACCCTTACTATATAGACACAGTGTGAAATTCACTTGATATTGGAGTCTTCTGTTATTAGTATTTTGATGACGAAATGTATGTTTGTTAATTTTCAACGACCATTGGTAAAAGTTGGTTGATATGCTACAATTATATACAGAAGTGACAATTTGTATTTATAAAGATTTTGATGATATAAGAATATAACAATATCAGAAACTGTGACACTAATACTGCAATTTGCTTCGCTCCGTTCGTTGCTACAATGGACTACTATTAATGAAGTTTTCTATTATTATGTCACCTTTTCTATTTTTGTCCGTACAGATAAAATAATATAAACAGAAGGATCAATCTCACCGTTACTAAGCATATGGAGCCGCTCAAATCCTTTCACCCTAAGTACCGAAATTACAACTCGATTGTCTGGAAACATCGCAGATTTAACTCACCCCAAATAACACTATTGAACAAAGTATACAAATAGATATTTTCGCCGGAGTTCGGCTTATCAAAACTGCTCGACCGCTGGGGCGAACTACCACCATATACGGACCCCTCACCTCTTTACGCTCATAGAAATTTCACACAATAAAGTGTTGGTGAGGGAGTCAGCGCGGTTCACAATTAAATGGTGATGTCAGTACCCCTAATATTCAATTGTTTCATACTACAAAGTAATACAATAAGCAAATCGTTTTGTATGCACTCGGTACTTTGAACTTGTGTAGGGTACCAAATAAACAGAGGTTACATGACATAAATGGTGTTGCAGGATTTATGGGCAGGTAACATAACACAAATTTCCAGTTTAAATCTCAAATAGCTGCTAGTGTTTAATTGGTTTCTTCTTTCGGCAATAATGACATTTCATTCAGCATCGGTTCTCCTTATCTATCTTCAGAGGGCTATGTTTCGGTGGATATGTTTATATATGACACTGTTTTTCTTTTTATTTCCGTAATGGTCCGTTATATAATCGATTTTTCGGTCAGCTCTGTTGTTTGTATTATCTGTGTCCCGTTCATACACTCGCAATAAGTATCGCTGTCGGTCCACGTTAGTATCTGGCGCGGCTTTAATTTTATATTCATAGCGATCTGCTAATCCTCGCCCGAAGTACGGTGTACCTACGGTCTGCAAAACAGCATGAAATGAAATACGCATAAAATCTTGCACTTTCGAAGCATTTTGAGTTTGATTACATAAAATCTGGGTCGAGTTGAGGAAACATTGGAAGATTCGGGAAGAATATTCGCCTTGTGATTTTAGGTTATCAATGCGCTTTGTCACTGGTGATTCGTTTAGACTTTCACTTTAAGAATATCTTGCGTCCTTTTCCAACTAGGCGTATTGCCGTAAACTGTACATAACAATGTTTTGCTGACAGTATAGCTAGTCGCGGCCACCTATCACCTTGCATCTGGGTAATACGCAAACCCCATTGTTGGAAGCGACCCAGGGCACATCTGCATTGAGGGGCCTAATGTTGACTGACAGGTCCCATTGTCGCAGCGAAAACGTTCGCGTTGAATCAACGCGTCTATTGGGCAAACTGATACTGACACGTAATTTGGATGTGAGAGAGAGACAGACAATAGTGAGTTTATAATTTCACCTTTCTCATTTTTTATGAACATATGCTACATATTACTTATACCCAATAAGAAACAAACAAGTGTGCATAACAAAAATGTTTGTCGTGAGTGGGAATGGGAATCGAACCCACGACCGCGGGCTTAGAAGTTAGGGTCTTTCACGAAGGCAGTTCAGCAAATGGACAATCTATCTAGGAATATGCGTATAAACAAGAGAGGTGCCTAGTTAAAGTTATGCCGAGTAACTTAGTACCAAATTTTACTTGGTTTGCTTTTAACCGACTCGCGTACTCGGCTTATTTACTCGGTATATATATAACCTATACATATAGGTTTGTTATTCGAAAACAGGTAAATACATATATAAGAGATTTACAGCGACATATTGACTCATCACGATATCTCCGGAACCAGAACACTTAGAGACTTGAAATTTGCTAGGAATATTCCTTTCAGCTAGTAGAGGTCAGCTAAGAACGGATTTTACAAAATTCCATCTGTAAGAGGGGTTGCGGGGGTGTTAATTATAATTTATACAGCAAAGCAACGTTTGCCGGGGCAGCGAGTTTTAACATATGACTTGAGTCTTACATTACGTTCAATGATGTGCATTGGCTGTGTCCATATAAGTCCGTATGTACGGTACCTAATTGTAATCTTAATTTAGAAAACCTACAATTCCAGCAGGCAATATCCACTCGGGGGAGCTGAGATATTCGGCTCATTGCGAGTAGTTCCAATACCGAATACGCCAAGTACTAACCGAGTACTCAGCCCATATGAACTTCATAGCCGTATGTGAAACGTAACGAGCGCACAGCCGCTGTGAAGACATCAAGACCGGAACAATAGCCGCACGACAAACAGTGGACGCGGAGTGAGACGTTCGCCGGAGTCGCTCATTAATTTTCAAAGTCAGAACGCCACGGCGTTGCTAACACGAGGACTGACAATAGCTAAGGGTGATGGCCCACGGAGACGGAATCACATGTGACCGAAAATTTCCTTCCTATACGACCAATATTTGCAGCGTGCCGGTGACATCACTAATATGTTTCTAATTATTCGTTCGAGCGTCGCCATTCTTCTGTTTCTCGTTCTTCTTTTGTTTTTTCTGCAGCACGCGCACGCTTCTCGTCGCCGCAAGGTCTCGCTATTATACGTATATTCACATTTTCATTACTTAATATATATGTTACTGAATATGCAGTGGTGGGCGACTAAAGACTTTTATTTCATCTCCGTCACCCCACACCTTAAACTGTGATGGTCGATGACGTTTTAAATGAAATGAATAGCACAGGAAAGTATGCTACTTCTCGCCGTATACTTCGTTACATGCATCATCTTTCAAATAGGCACGGGATATCAAACTAATTCCATCGCCGCTCACTACGAGTCAAGAGTTTTCTCGTCTCCAGGAATATGGTACCTAACTTTATGTAACAATAATTCAATTTTAATTTGAACAACACCAAAATTTACTTTAATTTTCAATTCACCGTTAACTCTTTAGACTGTGTCACTGTGGACCTTTTCGCATATACCGAGTTTAAGGAAGACTGCCGTGCCGTAAGGAAGACTTTATAACACTGCCGTGTGTAAACGCCCTTATATCCCAAGTCCGACCAAACGCTTACAATGACAATGGCGGTAACCGCGATCCGTGTTACACGCTCAGTGTTTTGTCATTCAGATCTTATTGATACGCTTCACGAATGCTGAATACCGAGTGCCGAGTGGACGGCAGCGCATTTCTTTGATTCATTGTCACGTTCGCGTTAAATGTTTTTGTAGTCTCATCTCGATGGTTTTACGTTAAGAATGTATGTATCCGCGCTTTCGTTCGCAATTTTGTGATCGATTGCCCTCTTGGTTTAGTGGTGACTGTGACTGATATGGCTAAGATTCGATCTTGTGAAAGATAAAGTTTTGTGATATGTTCTTAATCATCATTGTTATCATCAGTGAATATTTGTCGACTGTTAAACATAGGCCTCTTTCAAGAACCGATGCAGAGCCCGGCTTTCGGAAATAATAGCATTATTAGTTTCTAAAATATTCGTTCAGTAAATTTATTTTATATGACGATCCTAAAGTTCCAAAACACATTTTGCTATAACTATAAGAAAATCAAAATAGAATTGTTACAATATTTTTTTTACTCCGACAAAATAAAATGAAAATAAATAACCACAATCCTTTGTAGCGACAGCGAAAAATGTAAACATTGGTTGTTGTGAAACCGACATGGCACGTGTTGGAAGTTTTCAAAACTCCAAGAAACCCGTTAATGTACAAAGTGTTCCGTGGGGACAAATTAATTTGCAAAAACTTCCGAAACACGTTTTTGAAACAAGGAAGTTTCTACAAAACTGGTTCGAATTGCCAACTCTTAGCCAATCGACCCGGACTTCAAAGGAGTGGTTTCTTAATGGTTTTACAACTTCTGAGACCGTGAAAACTTTTTCTAAGGATTCCAGTAACGAAAAAACCGAATACTTTGATGAAACGAAACAACCCGAGGTAGGCTTGTGTTTCAACATCAGCTAACGTAATATCCCAAGAGCCCGCGTGCACCAGACTTACGTTATTTTATAAAAGCTGGAAATTTCTCTGCGCACGTCTGCTGAAGTAACCACGATCCAAACTCCACAGTCGCTGATCGTTCTTACCAATGTTGGGGTCGTGCGCAGAGAAATTTCCAGCTTTTATAAAATAACGTAGGTCTGGTGCACGCGGGCTCTTACTCTATAAGTACCGCAAGTATATCGAAGCATTAAACACGTGTAACCATAGCAACAGACAAGCAGTCATTTCATAGTAAAAACCATTGATGACTTTAAGCATCTATAAACAAAGCAAAAAATAATAATACAGTCAAGAGTAATATAGGTATATTTCGAACTTACAACTTGTCGCGGATGAGAATCGACCTCTCGACCTCAGGTATAACAGTCGGGGTCTCTAAGCAATAGGCTACGCAATTAGCAATTAGTACATTATGGCTCCTGTTTTTTAATAGATGCAGTTCGTAAGCCGCGTGCATATCGCATGCATGACAGGAGAAGCGTCAAGTAACGACAGGATGAGTGCGGCGTACAGAAGAATATATGACAGGAAAATAATACACATAATATGCGTGCAATTTAAGTCGAAAATGCCATCGCTTCCCAAACTTTTTCTACTGTACTTGTGAATAAGCTGCACATACTTTAACGTGCGTAGCTAACACAATGCGTCGCTTTCATGGGACAATATTCAAAGGCGTTGTCTCAACAATATCTGTCAGACTACTGCTACGGTAGTTCACTAATATCGTGCACTACCGTAAGTGACGGGCGCAACGTGATCTGCGTGCGTCGAACCTACCATTCACCGCCCTTTGTCACACAACAATTACACACTGTCGTTATGACCGACTGTTCAATTCGTGTGTCGTTAAAAACTCTTAAGTAGCCTCGGATAATTAGCGTCCACGATTATCTTAATAGAGAGCTATTTCTTTAAATGTATGTTTTAATTGCTCCGAGCGTGCGTAGTCGCATAATGACTTATTGTTTCGTGTTATTTACAAATTATAAGAACGTTAAAATAAAAGATAAAAATGTTTACGCGATGTGAAAACCATTGTCGCAGTTTGAGAGCCACTTCGCTTGTTCTATTGAGTGCTAATTCAATTTAATTGTAGCGCTTCATAGCTCAATGATTTTAAGCTTCCATTTCGAGGTGGTGATGAGGGGTGGATATAACGTTTTATGCTCCTCTGATCTACACCTGAACTCA
This sequence comes from Myscelus amystis hages, assembly GCA_018244895.1. NCBI lineage: Eukaryota > Metazoa > Arthropoda > Insecta > Lepidoptera > Hesperiidae > Myscelus > Myscelus amystis. The sequence goes on from DWQT01000975.1 coordinate 7,257, forward strand.
ACCCAACTCACCAGTCACCATAGGTCAATCTTAAATAAACAATTCGAGATCGTTACCTTATCGTATCGAAGCATAGTTCGGTAAATAACTGCATTGGACATTGCTAAATTGCATTAGACAACACCACACAATGCACAATAGCGCGATGCAACGAACCCGCACTCGACTCAACGAGACGGTTTATTTGCAATGCACTACACCCACTACACTGCCGGACAATTAATTTATCAATGAAATAAAACGCGGGGGTGGCGGCCCCGCGGGACCGCGAGATGATTCACTCGAGGAGATTTGGGAAATTAAATCGTTTTGTTTGTATCGGAGGGTAGACTTGCACTAACGCTTGCATGTGTTTGCATAACGCCTAGTTAATGGGTTAAAACAATATGTTTTTCTTAGAGAATAAACCTATACCTATTACAAAGACGTCTTAATATAATATGAAAGCTCTATTGAAATAATAAAACTAATTGTACTATGTAATCGGTAACAAACTTTTGGATAGTTAGTTGGAATAAAGACATGATTCAGTTGATTATACCAACTAGTAACGCACAAAAATGGTAGGATTATTTTTATTTATACCTACTAAAGTAATCCTAGCATCACACCATGCCCGTAACGGGGTAGGTAGAAAGCATTGATCAAATCCATCCGTACATACTAGTCTGTTTCTTCGATATTCATACGTAAAAACTATAATAATAGGTGTTAATAGGGAATATGTAGCGATAATATTTTAAAACTTACGCTATTTGAAGGTCGTTAAACCACCATAACTTTCACCATACGTTGCGAATCGCCATGGCTCCCCATCGCCCCCTGCGGAGACTGCTATGGCTGACGAATCGAAGCATATTGTACTTGTAACCGTAGCTTAACTCGCCGTAAATAATAGACAACGATGGAAAACCCCTCCTTTCATGGTATTGTTATGGTGGCTGATTTTCATTTTAACTAAGTTAGAGTGAGTTCGTTTTGGGTGAGGATAGTTATATTTTATGTATTATAAATGTAGTGTGCGGTCTGCATGTTTTCATTTCCTTTTACTATAAAAAAAACTTTGTACCTACATAGGTACATACTGGTTTGAAAGATTATTTCCCTATCAGCAAGCATCTGACCTATTTTGTCAATATGTCATTAAAACATAGAATAGTGAAGGAAATCTTATCTCTATACCCGGGTTGGCGTTGAAAAATCCAATGTACCTAATGAAAATAACTTTAAAAAATCTACAGGTAATTATTGTTATTGCCCATGGCGTAGTGCTTAGTGCGGAATAAGTCGTTATTTGTCAGGACGGTATAGAAGAAATGAAAAAAATCAAAAATTTAATTACTGTACTCAATAAAGCATTTACTTAATTGTACCGAAATAAAAATAAAATTAGTGCAATCAATGTTTCACATTGAATAAATGCGATCTGGCCCCTACGCCTTTCTTAAATTTGTTATTTTTCATCATCTCCGTTGTATAGAGAATACATGACGTTTGAATTTTAAATTTGGACTCATTTTTATTAATCGCACCTTATTTGAATAGTCACACGATGTCACAAGAAACAGCTATCCCATAGACGACAAGTTGAAAATAATGTCGTCTAATCAACAGCTCATCTAGTTGACGAAGTAAAAAATTACGCAATATCACTCACGACAACAATACTTCGTTAAATCCTTGCGCACTGTCTCAGGTACAGCACACAAAACAAAAAGTAACGTCGTACAGAAAAGTGTGTTTTAAGCTGATACGTGTTAACAATGGCAAAAGGTTGAGAATCCGTTTGACAGTAATTTGACAGCTGCGTCCTTGAGGCGCTCGCGGTACAGTCGTGTGGAACGTCGTGTTGTATGAACCTTTGAACGGCGTCAATGAGAACAAACGGTCCCTCGCCCCGGCATAACTTGTAATATGTTAATTTATATTTAATATAATAAATTCGTAGTGAATAGAGAAATGTCCGGGGACAACGACACATTGTCGTTGCGGTACAATGGCTAAGCAACCTTCAATTGCGTTAATCCATTTTATTGCGTGTCACGAGCAGTTTTTGTGGCGCACGGTTTAAGTACGGCTGACAAAAAAATGTTTATGAGTTGGAATGATGAGCGCACAACACAGTTGTACGCCGGGCGAAACTATTGCGAAATGGTACAGCTGACGAGAGAGGTTTCATTACCTATCAAACATCTATTCTATTAGTTAATATAGTTTTTAGATAGTAAAAGTAAGGTAAAATAATTACTAAAATTCTTATTTATTCTTATTACTGCTTATTTAATAAAATACGCCAGTAAACAAAGATTGCTCATTTCAAACAATTATTAGGTAAAACTTTTAATTGGTCTGCTTAACTATTTACTTATTAGAAGTCCTAAACAGTCAACGTAAGCTTTCTCACCGACTGTACCTTTGACACCGGACATCTTCACAGCCGGGACTCCTTAAATCATGTTTAATTGTCATAGAAAAATGCTTTCTATGTAAATAAGCCTAGACGAGATTAGCGATTGAATGGTGTAATTAGGAGATTTATATGCAAAGCTTCGCTTGCGGTGCACTTTATTATGCAATGAAAAGGAGCGGGTACACGGGCTAATGCTAGTTTGAGTGCGCCATTGTGCTAACAATTCGTGGGTCACTCCCATTGCAACAGATTTATGACGCGTACAGTGATTTAATAAAGGATTATATTTATGGTTCTACGCATTCCCAGGAATAGGGAAACCGTTGGTCATCATAGTCCAGCATCTGTCGTTTTAATAAGCGGCGTGTGTGAATTATGAAATTTTTAATTTGAAAAAATCGGTAAAATTTTACCGTTCATCCAGATACATGAAGGTATGTATATTGTGAATTTTTCAGATGGAATTATTCGTTGTCCCACTTATCTATTCATCCTTAGCTTACATATTTTTTTCATCGATTCTTCCCATAGTCTTCGCTGCAATATTCGCGAGAAAAAAACATGACACGGGTAATGTTTGATTGGCAGCAGCGTCTGCTTTGTTGTCGTTGAAATCACAAACAACAGAGTTCACAGGTCGCTTCGGACGACCTTTTGTCGTAACGCACCCACCTTTAGTCGAATAGCGTCAAGATCTTTTGTCGGAACGTTAGAATGTGTCACATCTCGACAAGGAAACAAAGGCTCTTTGGAACGCATCCCTTTGATATTCCTGTACAGTCCCACTTTCCTGATGAAAACAGGAAGAGTAACATTGTTTGAATAACTTAATTTAAATTTATACAGCAAACCTTTTTTTAAGATATTCGCTGTGAGATTCTATGGAGGCAAAAAATTATCTTTGGGTATTGTGACAATATATAGTATTGTCTACTAGCAATGGTGCTATTTTATCCTTTCTCTAAACCCAATTTAAGAAAGTATGCACCTATGTATATCAGTTTAAAAAAAATACCACCTTTTTTAAAGTTTATTCGTGCAAAAAAATCAGCCATTTTTTACTTTGTAATTGCTGTCTTAGTTCAGTAAGAGATTTTTTTTCCTTTTCATCAAGTGACCAGTGTGATACTGTTATCATCTGACCTGGTATTTCATATGTCACATCTTTAATACTATCAAGACCTACTTGAACTATGAATAACTTCATTTGATCCTCCCGGTATAACCAAAAATAGGATTACACAACACAATAGGATTTTTGTTTATACACGAGAATAAATGAAAACAAACGTAGAATTTCCCTTACACCCAACAGATCTAAAATTACGGGCTGTAAAACTAAAAAGAGGCTCACGTTTAATCGAAACTCGGAAAGTTCGTCCGATATTCTGTTCACGTTTACCGGAAAAACACAAAGTGGGAGAGGGGGTCAAGGGGGGAGGGGTAGGCAAAGAAAAACAAGAGCTAAGGTAAGAAAAGTTGAGAAAGTTCCGTGACTTGTCGGTGAGGCTTCTGTTTGGAACTCGAGCCCGAAGTACTGCGAAACTTTCGTTCGCGACTGTTTTCAATTCAGGATTGCCCACTGTTTTGGTCGCGGGCGCAACTTCTCGAAGGCTCCGGCATGCAGTTTCATGAAAAGCGTGGGCCTGTCTGATGCGGTTCTTTTTCTTTGGAAACAGACGGACATGCAGACTAATGTTGAGCAGCGTTTTCAACCATTGAATTCCTACTAAATACGACTGAACCACCCCACGTATCTTAGGGCACCCTCACATACGTCCGACACCAAAGTAGATAGAACATGTACCATGTTGGCCAGAAAACTAATAAAACTACTGTATGATACTCAGCCAGGTCGAACAAAGGTGTTGATCACCCAAAGGTTGTCTTGATTGGGAATCGAACCCACGACCTCCAGCTAAGCAGTCAGCGTCTGTGGCCACTAGACCTAGAGAGCGATGACGAAGTCAGATGGATATTGATATATTTCTATTTGCAGTACCATATCGGGCGTACATTGCTAAGACGGTAGGGGGGGAGAGATTCCTTCAGCTTTTGGCCCCGCTTGTTATTATTAGGCAATATTTCATTAAACCTCACCAAAGGCCTCGGATTCTAGTAAAATACACAAGCGTAGTGAAAACAAATGAATTTATACTAAGCTCTCCTAGTTTTCAAATATTCCTTTGTACCGTCTCAAAAGCGATTGGCGATGTCATCCATTATACCCAGATCCCCTGATATGTGTACTCTAACTCCTCTTGTACTGACCTTTAAGTGAAATAAGGGAAGGGTGGAAGCTCTAGATACGCTGGACATGGCATGTGTGTTTGTCCTCAGGCTTAGAGGCATGGACGCAGTATCTCAGACAGGAAATTAGGTTTCGGTGTTTAAATGCACTGTTGTTTCTGCGGGATGACATATGCGGGAGACAGCCAGTAACATAATCCTGCTTTAATTTATGTTTTTTTTTATCATTGCACGTAACTTTTATACATGATTTCTTTAGAGGAAACTATATACACCAAATAAGTGTTAGAATACTTAGAAGTAAACTAAAAGGTAATAGATTTTGATATGAAATAAGCCGACTATTGCAAAGCAATCAGGATAATCTGAATTTTATACACTTTTTTCCAGTTTATTTCACTTATATTGTAATAGGGCAAAAATCTAACTAAAAAACAAGTGATAGATATGCATCATATAAATTTCTAAATCCATGCAGATAAATCAACATTTCAATATAAAACACGTGGTTATTATTATCCAAACATTTTTGTACTGGCACTGGCTCGATATTCAATAGTCAGGTTCATTAAGTAGAGAAAGCGATTATTTTATTTAACAATCAAAGTTTTATTTCTTTCAAATGTTCATGCTTCTGTTCTGCTGACCCCGGTCCACTCTACATTCGGCATCGTCTTTTGGCATGTAGAGCCAGCGCTCGATAAGCGGATACTACAGAGCCTTCGAATGGTACTGTTTCTGTCCAGTTACACCGAATATGTCCGTCACAGCCTGAATATACCAGCCGAACTCTACATTAACGTATATACGATCGTTATGGCGATCTTGTCACTGCGTGGGATAGAGCTTTGTCGGTAAAGCTGCAGTGTTGATATCTAAAATTAGGAATATGCATTTTGTATGTTATATTGTTCGCGACTGTAAGAAAAGTATGTAAGAAAGATTTGTTCACGCTTATACCACATACCCACTTATAACGGAATAAATGTAAAAACGAATTAAATTAAACACAAAACGCAAAGTATTTCTAACCTTTGAAAACAGTAGAATTCAATATTAGCATATAGTTATAGCATTATTATTAATAATAGTAGTTGCATAATAATAATAATAACGCAGCTAGAGATTTTTTTTCGTCTCTTTTCTACACAATTTCTTAATTGAATACGCTTTTACATCGTGTAATAAACAGTTCATTTGCATATAATTGCTTTAATTTCAGCCATTGTTGACGTATAACAAACTTACCTTTAAAATGCATTTTTTTCACCTATTTCAAATTTAACTACCTGTATCGCGAAAAGCCAGGCCATAAATTACCAGCCTCAGCAAGACTCAGTTTAATCGGCTTAAGATTACACGCGTGCGAGTAAAATCCATCAATTCAAACATGCTTACTCCACTCCATCTCTTATTAGCTTCATAATTAGCGGAAAACTCAGTACTGTGTGCAGTCGTGTTAATAACAATTGTGATTGGTTACAATTCATTTAAGACTTTATGTCTTACTAATAAGATACAGTTTCCGTTGAGCCGTTGTCGACTACAGTCGCTGTTGTATACTTGTGTATGGTATTATTTTAAATTCAACTTTATGTGGTGGGTTGTAGGTTTGTTTTGTAATGTGCGTGTGTTGGGAACAGTGGCTGGATGTTTTCGCATGGTTGCCCAAGTCCCCAAGTAGAGCCACGTGGGACGCCCCGCGGTGGCGCTGATTGTCGACGAGTGCCGTTTTGCGTCGACAACCCTGATATTAGAAATTTAAAACAGTTCGATAATTAACAGTGGGTACCTTTTCATATGAAAAACACGGAGTATAATCAGCGTAAGTAGACTCAACTGTGGATAAACATGAAGCGATTAACCAAACCAGTTATACATACAAACTATATCGCTATATTGATGTTGATGTTATTAACAATCTGTCTACTTTTATTTTTAATTTTACCTGCCACGTATGTTTCTTTCGTTAAAATCTGTTTTTGTAAATACTTTATTAAATCGGCGTTCCATTTTCAAACTCTATGCAGATAAGAAAATATGTTTGTAACAATTCGTTGTTAAAAGTAGAACCCAATACTCGTAGAAATATAGCTTCCATTTCATATAACACCTTCAATCGCAAGAAATTAATTATCATTATTTCACCTTCTTTCAATTTCTACTCGTAATTTTGTTTACAAATTTAGCAACTCCGTATTTTGTACTAACAGATACGCGAGCGGTAAATTTCGAATTATAAAATTGATTCTTATTTCAAATTGCAGTACCTACTATTACTTATAATTTCAAATTTCAACAACGGAACGAATATTGCGGCCGAACATTAGAAATTAATTTGAAGATCGAATTGCATAACCGAAGTCGGTATGAGAACAAAACGACTTTAGAAGCGTTTTCTGAAGCGTTTTGTCCTTCTAAATGATCTTACAAGTTGCGTGAAATTATATATTTCATTGTGGCACCTGTTAATTATGGACAGAATAACATATCAGAACAATGCTGACGGTAGCTGGAGTGTCGACTCATCGTTGGTGGGAGGTGGATGAGAAGACACGAACAAAAAATATGGCTGAATATTTTAACGCCTCGTACGAAAACAATAAATGCCGACGCTTAGAACTTTTCTCAGTGAGTAATGATTGTGATATTCGTCGAAAATAGTAATATGTTCTTTAAAATGAACTGGAAAAAGCAACTGGAAAATTATATCTGAATTATAATAAGCTTAATACGTAGTTATGGAATATGTAATTTGAATTTAGAATAGGTTTAATGAAAAAAAGAAAATGTTTTCAGCCAGATTTTCTTATTCTGACGATAAGTTTCATTTAAATTTAGTACCTAAGCCTATGCCTAAAGATATTTTTTTCTATTATAAATATTAAGATACGTGTTTGAAGAACGACAGGTTTGTAAGAATTGAGGTATGTAGGTACATATTTGACACTCGGCGTTTTCTGCCTACCCTGTTAGGGACCTGGCGTGATGTACGTAAGGTAAGGGTAACAGAAATCAGTCATCCCTCTTGAAAACGTATAAAACAAATCTTTTTTTATTCCAAGTTGTCCTCCTCCCCAGTACCGTGCGTTGATTTTGTCTACTAATTCTCCTTTGATTTTATGGAAATAATACACCTGGTTTACGGAACAACTAATTTGCATGTTCACAGTGAGAAATCTCACAGGCACAGTGTAGACTTAATTAAGCAACGTTGGTATTCCCGGCCTTGCGCGGCGCTTGGAAGCGTTTCTGCAAGTAACGCACGTAATAAACTAACTGATTACTATTTTGCTGTTCATAAAGGGAAGCACAATACAAAATAATCTACAAGAATTGAGGGGCGCACTAAAGAATGCTATTAACGGTACAATAATGGTAATAATAATGGCCTATCGGTCCCAAGCCTGCCGATACAACAGGAGCAATCCAGATAATTCTCATTACACACACTTCTATTGGGTGTTGTCGGCCGATTCTGAAACGTATTATGCGAAGCCGCGGGCGGTCGGCGCGGTCGCCGCTCCGTGGCGCATCACTACCGACTGGAACCCGCCAAAATTTAAATGTCATCGTTCCAATTCGAAATTCAATTACGTGTAATTAATGCCGCCCGCACCGGTGGCGGAACTCGAACTGTTACCGATTTGAAAACAATGGCCGAACGCCGAGCCGCCGCCGCACCGAAACGCAACTCATACGTACCTACGTTTTTTTTTTGGATAATATTTTTTATCTGTGGAGCTGTTGATAGCTATTAGAATAATAATGATTAATGGACCGTTTGCAAGTTTTTTGTCTAATTTCGTACGTGTTGCGGAGATCTCAATCTGTGTCACGTTTCACTGCAAAAATAGTGCCAATAAATAAGTCAGTAGATACTTAGGTGGGAATTAATTACAAAAAATACATTACCAAATGTCATTATAACGTCTAAGTTAATTGAATTTGTAGATTGTTTGATCGTAAGCACGATTGTGTGGTCCCATTATAAAGCTTCATTTTTTTTATTGTATTACAAATAATGAAATTACGTTTATTGCAATTAAGTAAATAGACTTTGTGTAGATATATAAAACACTACCGGTAAATAACATGCAACATAATATATATAATTGTTGTAATAAAACTATGTATATATGATATAGGTATGTACCTATACAATAATGTACACTATAAATATGTTTATCATCTGTCTGATTGCCTTAATATTAATACAGGCATTTAGGTGCTTACTTAAAAATTAGATAGACGTGTTTGTAGTGATAGTTTTTTTAATATTCCACATTGCGATCAATTTTAAGGGTTCGATTTTAATTTAGGACAACAAGTGCATTTCAAATATCATTAAATAAATTTTACATGTTTATGGTTTAGAAATACGAGTAGATACGTTTTTTCTTTTTATCCACAAAAAAGATTTGTTTCCAACGGGAAACAAACGACAAATCGCAATTCGAAGTTCAAATGTTTTCTAAGCGGTGTAATTCGGAAATATTGCGCAACGGTTTTCGAATGTACGGCTACTTAAATTTGAAAATCGAACTTCAACAGCTATACACGCGAATCTGTGGTATTGGAGCGGCAGGACCGTGGACCGCGGAGCAGAGGAAAGTGGTCAATGGCACTGAGCGACATCTTCGTAATTATTCAAAGCGACACAATGTTATACAAAACTATTACAATTATTCAACAGAAGTTTCCCCGTCGAAGACAATGTGGTATTGTCCGGGTAACTATATGGACTTGTTTACACCGCACGATCACAGTTCGCAACGGTCACGTGTTTTTGGACTAATTCGGTTTTTTTGAAATAAAAAAAAATCGAACATACTGGCATCCTTTGTACACCTCCGAGAAGATTATGAAGAATTCCAAGGTATGGAGGTTTCGAATAAAACTTCTCATAATGTCAGGAGATTAGACAATCCAAGGCCTGAACATAATTACTAAGATTTGTTTTTGGTCTGTATTCGAAAGTCGTCCATAACCATTGCTGCTCATAATTTGTGTCATGTTTCAAAAATTTTTTTTACTCTAAACAGTGCTTTTTTGTTGCTTTTATATTTCTAAATGTTTTATTGGAGGCACTAAAGCTGCGTAATGACTGACAAACTAAAGAAAAAAATCAGTGCATGAAAAGATAATAAAAAGCACGAAACTTTTGTAGGAAATAAATCTCATAAAAAATTCATTTTATTATTTTTATTTTTTATTTATATTCATTTAATTAACTTGAAACATTTGTTACCTGCACCTAATTCAATAAACCGGTGGAAAGCGTAAACAAACTTACCAACAAAAGTACTGTTGTCTATCTGTAGTTATTTGTAAATAAAGTTATTTCTGTCATAACATCATGCCGCGCGTGTCGTGGGTTATAAAGCAAAGCATCGTAGGTAGGTGGTAGCCAGGACAGGTAGGTACCTACTTATAATTAGTGTTGTGGGCGTGTGACTTGCGGGCGACGTGCTTCAGCTATTGTGTATGTTTGAGTCGGGTATGGAAATGACTTCCGTTCTGCTGTACAAAAAAACTGGTCCAAATATGACACGTGTTTTTTGTTATGTTAAGAGAAGAACAAACGATGCAGCAGTTGGCCGCTGCCGCCCAGCATCTGATCCTCCCATAGGGCTCTCTCTAATAAGACTATAGGATTAGAGTGAATTCGGTCAATAACAGGTTGGGGAGTATTCGTAAGTAAAATACTGCAGGAATGAGACTTAGTAATATTAGTCCTATCAACACTCGTTAGTATACCTGTCATTATTTGATAGTATCCGCCTTACCAGAGATGCATTGGTTCTCTTGCGGACTGAAATGGTTTCCTCTGGTATAAATACACGTTCACCGTCATCCACGCCCTGAAACATATAAATATTTTAATAACAATTTCTTCATGTCAGAAATAGCTGTACACTTCCTACAAACTGACTACGTGTGTTTTAACAATGGTTATACAGATCTGGATGTGTGGAAAATAAAGCAATTCTACTGTATCTGTAACATTGTTAGTTTAATTAGTACAGTTTTAGCCTAGTGGTTTGAATTTCAATCTCCAAATCCTGGAGTTTGGGATAGAACTTCACGCATCTCTGACTTTACCAATATACGTGTGTTTTACAAATTAAATATTAAATATCAACGATAATAGTGCATGCTATATGAAATGTTTTAATTAAATTTCTTAATTTAAATCTGCTAGCTACTGAATTGTGACAGTCAACGTAGATAGCGCATCTTACTCCAATGTTGAATATTTGAGAGGCAATTATGTAGATGTACGTACAGAAAGCATATCTATAAGCATTTAATTAATAGCATATGTTATTACTTAGGCACAACGTTTTATTTACGGGAAGAGTATAGCAGACGGGTAGTAATTAGATATTTGCAATCAACGTCGAACAGATATATTCGTAGGAATAAGACTGTCAGAGGCAGTTACTTCAGTTAGTAACTTAGTTTTAATTGTAAATAAGTGCAATTAGTATTGCCGATAAGTCGTGTCGTGGTCGTCGCGTCGTACGTAAAGAGATATTAGCGTGCTGGAAAAGATAATTAAGTTTAGTATTATGGGCGTGTTCAACTTACAGACATCAATTGTTAGGTTTTATTTGCCATGCACTTGTAAAATCGTTTTGACAACATATTTACATAAAAGTTTCATTGTCTAGACTGGGGTGTAGGTACTCGCTTCTCCATTCCGCATTGGTTAAATATGAGTAAGCAGTTGGTTAAAACAGAGTAGAATGAACAATCATCTAGCTGTGTCAAACGCTTAATGGTACGTTCAGACTATGACAGAAATTGTGACATCAATGTCAGACATTAAAGTCTGTACTGTTTACACTTATACGGAATTTTCCACATAAAACTCATTTTATGCATTAAAAC
>DWQT01000976.1:0-18813 GCA_018244895.1 Myscelus amystis hages
AAACATACGCACGGCAATAAGGTATATATAAACATTATAATATCGACGATGATACTCAATTATGACGAAATTTCAAATTCAAATTTTTCTATTCATTATAAGCTTTACACACTATGAAGGTCATGTTTTAATCGTATTTCTATCGCAAAATAAATATGTAAATAATTATATGTATAGATGCTTATTTTATTATTTGGTACCTACAAGGCTTGAAGCAAGAAATATCTTATAAGAAGAATATCTATAAAAAAACGTAAATTACGATAGTGACGCATTTTACGTGACGCAAATCTAAAAGTGTTTTTCAAGTCAAGTCACGAATTCTTGAGAACGATTTACAAAAACATCTAAATTACGATTGTGACGTAGCTTATATGACGCAAATATAAAGTGTTTTCGTATTAACGCACATTCAGTGATTTTTTACATTCTACTGAACATCTCAAACTGTTGTGACGTTGGCGTAATTTTGGTAACGTAAATGGAAAGGATTTTTTTTGTAATATTTGTAAAATATCACAAATCAAAGAAAAAAATTTAAGGAAATAGGCGAATTTCGATAGTGACGTACATACTTCAAATTACGCAATCTGAGCGATTTTGAAATATCCATGAAAATAAAATTGCTCTGTGCAAGACCGCAGATAGTTATTTTTGAAACGGAAGACATTAAAAAGTGTTATAAACACGTAGTCCGGTATTAGGAATTCATTAGGTTTTTTTAACTATAGCGATTATAAATCTCGGATCCAACGGTAGTGATGTCAGCTTCTAAATGAAACTTTTCGCATCTTCTCTTTCCATCAATGTTAAATATAAAGTCACATAAAAATGAATATGATTATTAAGTTAAACAAAACTGCGATTTTTTAAATTATTAGGACTTTCGCGATAGATTATTATTACGACTCCTATAAATAGGAATAAATTGCTTTAATCGTATTATGCGAGTAAGAGCTTTTGAAGTCGGGTCTTACTAATACTCTTTAGCGTTCAATCATAACAGTTTTAGTTACACAAACTGTTTTTCCTATTTTACCTCTGACTAATGAGTTCTTTATGAATAGCCAAATGACGAATCGAAGTACTTGTCAGTAACGCACGATAGATGGCGTTATTATCTAAAAGCATAATAAGCTTACGCGTAACTTTATTCTCCTTAATATTCTATGCCTAGTAACGTATTATTGTTAGAGCTAAGTCTATTGTTGAATCGACAGAAACTCGAGCTAACATAAGAGGATACCTACATTTTTTAGTTATGCAGTTTCGTCACACCAGTATCTTAGACCGCTATAGCCAATGATATTTAGCGTTAAAAACGTGCGTTAACTCTAGCTTGACAAATATTTTTGTCAAGCTAGAGTTACGTACTGCATTTCGAACCCCGAACCTCCATAGCTCCACGGTGGAACGTTTAAATCTAAGCTACTAGACGACTTGCTTGCTATTATATACCCTGTTTGTTAACTCGATCCTTGACAGTCTCCTGTCACAATGAAAAACTTAAGAACATAGTTTACTGTCGCTAAATGCTGGTAAGTAGATAAACATAATAATGACTACTTACTGACTGATAACTGACACAAGTCTTCGAAACCGGCAGACGTGTCTGAAGAGAGATGAGTGTAGAGGAAGTATAACTTTGCTAGGATAGAGATGTTTGACACTTAATGCTTTCCGCCTAGTATTAGACACCTGTCGTGATGGTATAATAATATTAACTATAACGTGTTCATGATCAAAACGATTAGAGACCACGCGTTGAATGTTTCCACGTGTACCTCACGTGCGCCCCGCCCCCGACGGTCCCCGGCGCGTGCACCAGACGATGTTATTTCTGTACTCAGCCCGATTTGTGTATACACACGCAAACACCAAAATTAAACTCGCCCGCGAGTTATGATCCCCTAGTAGATCATTGCAAAAGGTTTAGACATGTTTGCTTTTTGGTTATAATGTGATAAAGGCATACAATAAGATTTCACGTAAGCTCATTATTGGACTAAAGCTAACAATAGGTACGGCAAATTTTGTTAATATTGTTTCTCAGTTTTAAAAGTTCTAGGAGTTTGTTTTCACAGCCTTTTCCTCCCGCTCTCCTTTATTTGTAGACTGAAAGGCGCGCAACGCCGAAGAATAATAACATATAATATTCTAACCTTCATTATGTTTATGGATATGGAACTTGAATACATCTGATGATTTGGCATAGTGGCTGCTGTATGCTCAGCTGTCTGTATTATTATATCATCACGCTAGGTCCTTTACGGGGTAACGACCCCCCGACGACCCCCTGATTATCACACATCTACGTACTTGCAGACCTAAAGTGGTCCGTTCATTTATCATTTTAGACATACATACACGCTGGTTTCATAGACTGCATTGTTAACAATAGATAAATATTACATATTATCTCCTCCGATACTTAAAGAGTGTACAATCGTTACCGAAGTGTTAGTTTCTACAACAAAGTGTTGAACCACTTTAATCGATATTTCATAGGAATTAATCTACAATAATATAACATAACCATACAAGTTCAGATGAGCCAAGTTTAATTACTTACTGTTCATCGTACATGAGGATGGTCCCAAGTTAGCAAGGCAAGTGTTTAATGTTTGCTCCGCTGTGTTTTACTTAAACTAGAAGTTTAGACGGGTATATTATATTAAAAGTGGTAGATAAAATATTTATGAGAAAGCCGCAAACGGATAATCACGTAGTATTATACTAAGTGCGTAATTTTAATAATATTATAATAATAACAATTCACATTATCAAATGGTGATATGCTAAACGTTAGCCACACTTGCGAGTATTTAAAAAAAATGCAAAAGCAAAGAAAATGTTTGAAAGTATTGGATTCAAATGGAGTTCTCAAATATCTAAGTTTCCTTCAAATGCCTCTCAGACGTTTGCTTATTTTCATGTAAAAATGCAATCGAAGTGTTATAAAACATATTTAGTGGTACATATCGTGAAAGTGTGTCTTAATTATTAACCATGCTTACATTAAAGTAAGATTTTTAAAAATCCGGTTAATTTTACAAACCTAGATTACGTTCCTTATTTGTATTAACACAAACGTTTTCACGACTAAAGCACTAAGTCTGAATTTATCTATTTTAACTAGTACAGCCAAGTTCAATTGTATTTGAACTGGACACGTGTCTTAAAGTGTTCTATAATATTTTTTTCTTTCACAGATACATAAAAGAGGCTAAACAAATATGGAGCAGTTTGAGTCGCTGCTGACATGCTGCGTCTGCTTAGACCGGTTTAGAAATCCGAAGCTGTTGCCATGCCAGCACAGCTTTTGCATGGAGCCGTGCATGGACGGTCTCGTCGACTATGTTAGACGACAGGTAAGCGTTTGAATCGGTTTTGGTTACAATATACTTACTTTTCTATTCCAGCTGCCTCATCGTCCACTTTTGTAAATATACATGATTATTGTATATAATGCTTGGTTTTGGTTGCTGTGAGTTTCGTTTCCATTTGCTAATTACTAACGTGTTCCATTATTTTTTCAGGTGAAATGTCCAGAATGCCGGGCGGAACATCGAATCCCTTACCAGGGAGTCCAAGGATTCCCCACAAATGTGACTCTCCAGCGGTTCTTAGAACTGCACGCTCAAATAGCTGGAGAGTTACCAGATCCTACCGCGGGACAGGTTATGGAAAGATGTAACGTGTGCTCTGAGAAAGCATATTGTGCGCCATGCGCCCATTGTGACAAAAAAGTCTGCGAAGACTGCAAATCTGCTCACATGGAGGTACTCCGTAGAGAAATATCAAGAATTAACAATCAGATACGTCGTGGCATAAATAGGCTTCAAGATATCTTAGCTGTAGTAGAACGTAACACCGCGAATCTTCAAACAAACTGTGGTGCAGTTGCCGGTGAAGTTGATGAAATTCATAAAAGGCTAGCAAAGGCGCTAAAGGATAGGACGGATTTCCTAAGGAATGAAGTCGACCGCTACTTAGCGACCGAACTCAGAAATCTTACAAATCTCAAAGATAATCTTGAGTTAGAGTTAAGTAATATTCAAAGCAATTGTGATCTCGCCGATAAATACATGATCGATGACGTGGAATGGGAAGATACAGAATTGGTGGACACCAAAGAAATTTTCTTAAAAACAGTCGAATTCCTACGAAACTTTGATTATGAAGCAGGTGACTACAATCGTAGGATACGGTTTATAATGACTCACGATCCCAACCAACTCGTCATGCATGTCGCTAGCTACGGTGAGCTGAATATTGCTCATCCCAATCCATATGCCACTGGATTACAACCTAATTTAGGAATAACAAGGTCAAAGAGTGATCATCGCCTAGCGTCGCAGTTCCGTCTACAAGAAGAATCTAAAGGATATACCGAGAACGAAGAACCTATACTAGGTGGGCGCAAATTTGGCGAGCGTCGACCGCCGCCGCCCGAGAGACACACTAGGGATTACGGTGTCACAGATGATTACAGTGGCTACGAATCCGAACATAGGCCAAGAAGACGCTCTCGCTTTGTAAAAAGTCACCAACAGGACAACGATACTGATTCTGAACATACTACTCGAAGCGTCAAAGCGGAACAGAAAGAGAAGGAAAAAGAAAAAGTTGCTGATACCGAAGATGCTACGCGCGGTCCGCTTAGTGGTATTTTCAGGCTAAGTGATTGTCCTCGTGTAATGCAAAGAATATTGGACGCTGATAGTGGTAAAAAGAAAGAAAAAAAAGAACCTCCACCGCCTCCGAAACCAGTTCAGCCAGCGCCTCAACCGCAACGCCGTGCCCCACCACCAGCAAGGCAGCAGAGTGAAGACGATGAAATCACACGACTCAAAAGACAAAACAAAGGCGCGGCTACATCTCAAGAACCAGATCGTACCACACCAAGAGCAGCTGAAGAAGAGAGAACCTCTATAGCTCGAAAGCCACCGACACCAGCTCGGGAGGTGAGTTGGGAAGAAGAAACAGATTGAAACACAAAATAAGAAAAGATATGCAATCTAGGATTTAGTCAAATCATCGATACTAACAAGGAAATACGCAAAACTAACGGCATTCCATAATATACACTCCACGTTTAACTCATTTACATAAACACAACACTGCAACAAAATATTGCCCGATTACTATTTTGGTGTCAATACCGATTTAAGTATATTTCTCAGGCATCCAGCGACGGTGAATCCGATGAATCCGTTGGATCGCTACAGAGAACACAGCGTAAGAATTCTTCCGCTGCCCCAAAACCAAGTCCAGTGGCACGGAGACCATCGGCGTCTGACGCACCGACAGCACACCGTCCCCCGGCTCGCGCCGCTAGCACCGAATCCACTGCGTCAACTGAAAGCTCCGGCTCGGCGGTGAAACACACAGGTGCAATTCTTACTATCGCAGAAATAAGAGCGAAGTACGGCGAAATCGGGCTCCCACCAAAACCACGCTCTCGCTTTTTGTCCGCAGGCAACGAGAGACCAACACCGGTGACAACGAACGGTACAGCCGGCGGCGCACAACGGGTACAGAGCCGCTTTATAGGCTCCCAACGACCCACGCCCGCCCCGGCACCCGCCGAGCCGGCACGCGCAGATTCCGACTCGAGCTCTGAAGAAGAGACCGATTCGTCAGAGGAGAGCGAAGAGGAGCCTGCGCCGCCGAGAAAGCCCGAGAGTCAGGCGATGGCCCGCAGCGACATAGGCCCGCTGCTCGCACGCAGCACGAACGCTCGCAATGACGCTATCGAAAACAAATCGAACAAAGACACACCAGTTCAATCACGTTACCGTACTCGGCAGCAATCGCAAAATGAGGAAGAACCGAGTTCCCGTTACGGTGCCAGTGGATCGTCATACAGCAACCGATACGGCTCGAAGCCGAAAGAAGAAGAGAATACGTCATCCTTAGATGATGATTCTAAATATCCCACCGCCAGGTCCAGATATCTCGCTCTAAAGGAGCGGCGCAATCGTCTCGCTCGAAGCAAAAGCAGCCACACCGGCTTCGGTGCGGGTGACGACGACGACCTGGACGAGCCCGTTTCACCGACAACCGCTTCGCCGTCCGCGTACCTAGCGGCTCGATACGGCGCCGGCACAGGCGGCTCGGAGCTGTCTCGCAGCCGATCGTCGCACGCGCTAAAGTCGAGAGAAAGCTCGCCGGAGCGGCCGCCGCCCGCCGAAAAGGACGGCGCCGCGTTGAGTTCGTGGGCGAGATATTTGAAGAACAAATACGGTTCGCGAGGGAAAGAGCGCGATTCGACTGGCACCGCGTCCAGCACGTCGCGTCGCCTGTCTCTCGGGCTACCCTTGCGTTCGGCGAACGAGCTTGCCAGTTCCGACGACGATTCAAAAAACGCGGCAGGCTCCCCCATCTCCCCTACGGCGGCTACAGCAGCGGTAGCAGGTTAGAAACGAGAAACGAGTGGCGTGTACATAGGTTTTCGGTGCTTGTGAAGATTCGTGTGTCGCAATCGTACTGTTCATTTCTCTGTTGTAATTATATCTTTTGCTCTTAGGTTTCGCAGCAGCAGGTTCCTCCCCTAGGAGCCAGTATCTGCAGAAACGCCGTTTACAATTCAGTGTGGGGAGTCGGGGGAGCGAGCCCGGTTGCTTTACATGGCCTCGTGGCATCGCTGTAGGACCCGACAACACTATGGTCGTGGCCGATTCATCCAACCACAGAGTGCAGGTACATTTAATCCACTTTCAATTTATTAATCGTTCATCGCGGGACGGTATGCGTAAATGTCTCTTAATTTAAATTTACACATTCAATTAAAAACTCAAACTCTTGAATATTACAGTAAGCAAACCATATTATTTCCCGTCTGTAAAATTATGGAAACGATACTAATAATAATATAAGCATAAACAACATTTGATCCGTTACTAGATTTAAAAAGAGTTAATAAATTAGTATTATTATACGCTATTTCATTTGTTGTTGTTCATATTTGTTACATTCAGTAGCAAATACAAAAGCCCACCCGCAAGCCACGACAGAGCTCCACTATATATCCATTACATAAATAGGAACACTCATACGTTTTACTCTTCTTAAATCTCGGCGAGCGTTTAGTGCGACTGCGAGGCACGTAGTAGAGCCTCCGAAATGAGAAATGAATGTCGGTGAAAGTCGGGCAAGATTAAATAGATTTGAACAAAACAGTGTTCCGCACAAATGTTTTCAACGATGCGAAAATTATAAAACATGCTACACCAAGTCATATGTATATTTTCATTTAACGCACGCTAAAACTCTGGAGAGTAATTTTTCTTACCTTTAAGTAGCGAAATTATATCAATTTATTGATTATTTTATTGATAAATTTTTTTAATTAATTCAAATTAATTAATTAATGTGTTAATTAAATTTATTGATTAATTCAAAATTAATTGATAAACGAAAGCTGATGAATATACTCGTATTCTTTAAATCAATCCAATTTACAAAATCAAAATCAAATAATTTGTATTGTTACAATTTAATCAAATTGCGTGTTTATGAGCTACGTATGGCAGACCGAGACACATAGGTGAATATTTTGAAGATTTTGCCTTTTCATTCCGTTGAAGGGTCTCTAAAAACGTTCACAATAAAAAAAATTGCATCTGTCTGTCGCGGCGCCCTTTGCCCGTTGGCGCGATAATCGCGTTAAATATAACGAAACAACCACGTAATAAGATTGTATTGTTACGTGTAAATTCTTTCGAGATCTGTGTTCGTTATAATCTTGGTTTTGAAGAAAAGAAACGGTCATCATTTTCGTTTTTAACTGTATTTCTGTTTTTGGAACGAAGTTACTTATCGTGCGTTGCGAAGTAGGCTAGACGGAAAAAAATCAGACGAAAAGTTAATTAATCGAAAGGAACTTCGGTTCATCCGGGTGTCCCTTGACACCTCTCTTGAACTGATACTGGAATTTGCAAGGTTTAAGCTACGTCCTTAAAATCTCATAATGACAGGAGACCATCTAAGATTTCAACGATAAAGTCGAAGTAAAGCCTATGAAATACTCAAAACGTTTCGTCTATCTATCACAAAGTTACAGTCGTCGAAGTAAACTCATACCGAAGTAAACCTTTAACTGAGGGTGCTAACTAGTTAAATCCACGAGAGTAAACGAAGAAGTTAGACTATCATTAAATCAAGTCACGATTAGCATTTAGATTACAACTAACGCTTTCTCGGTACATTCGTTGTTTTAACAATTCTTTCTTATTAAATATAATACCTACAATGATATTTGAATTCGTTAATTAACTTATTAAAATTAGTAGATGAAATAAAATAAATATTATTGCAAAAACCATCCTGTTACCTTCAATGAGTGAAGTATTATTAAATGTAAAAACAAAAATGGTTTATGAAAGTGAATAAAATAAATTAAATTTATATTTCAAATAATTCATTTTTTCTAAATAAATCGTTATATATCAAGTTCCCAGTATCTCCATAGACCGTTTAAGCAAGAATTAACCGGTACAATGACACTATTTCTGTTATTGCCGCAGGTGTTTGACTCGAACGGCATATTCGTGAAAGAGTTCGGGCAGTACGGCAGTGGCGAGGGCGAGTTCGATTGCCTCGCTGGCGTTGCCGTAAATCGCATTGGACAGTACATCATCGCAGATAGATACAATCATCGTATACAGGTGGGTAAATAATAATCACACATAAACTGATCTTTCTTTCTTTCATTCTTTATCTTTACATAGTATAAAACAAAGTCGTGCGCTTCCTGTCACTATGTACGCGTAGATCTTTGAAACTACGCAACGAATTTTTTTCGGATATACAGTAAAAATCATGTTACCTTCTTAGACTAATTCTTATCTGTATACATAAAATATAACTGAAAGACACTACAAATAAGATAAAAATAATGAAAGAAACTTTGATTACGTCATAAATGTCATACACATTACACACACACTAAAGCAAACACACAAAACATACACACGCACACTTTAGTACGAATCACAATAGTTTTCCATTTGAAAAAAATGTAATGCAATAGAAAACAATAACCATTATGGATTTTTCCCCATTACGTAGCGATCCTTTGGTAAAGTCAAACAAATGGGGACCATTACAGTACATTGCATATCCCACATCCAGCGCACGTACTGCAATTCATCCGCTTTGTGAGCGAAATGTTTTATTTGTACTGTGCTGGTTTTATTATTCAAAATCATAAAGAGAAACACGTCCTCCGCTTCCGTTACAACAATCTCCAAACAATACTTGCGGCAATGGAATTTCTAACTAAGCGACTAATAATGAGTCGCCTATACTCCTATCTTTCTTTTGGTTTCCTTGAAAAAAGATATCGTAGGCTTCAATTATTAGGTGTTACATAACTGGTAAGAAAGCAAAAACTCATGCGTTCATAGAAAAATATCAGAATATTATTTAGAAAAAGGCTAGTACACAACAATTTCTATTATATTATCTTTCTTTTATTTGACGCTGGTCTGACAAAAGACGTCTGAAGCGTTTGACAAAACGTTTTTCGTCATCGCAAAATGCTCTAATTACGCTTATTATGTAGTTACGAGTAACTGCAGTTGAAGTAGAGTAGTCAAAGTGCTTACACAGGTACGATGACAAAGCTCTGTAGAATAAATAAATATGTACTTTAAAATAGAATAATGAAGATATCATTGTTAATTTACATATTTGTCTGTAATATCAATACGTTAACATACTACTTAGTTACTTGCTGAAAGCTCGATGGCCGAAAACAATTAAAGCTAATTAGTTTGTAAATCCTGTTTCATTTTTATTGCATAATATAATATTAATAACCCTTGACTTTCGAGGAAGTATTTTTTAATCGTACTGTAGAAAAGTCGTATTTAAAATTGCAAACAATTAATAACATGAATTATGTCAACATGTGAATTTTCAAACAGGAATTATATCAACATATGAATTCTCAAACAGTAATTATAATAATTCATATACAATTATAATTAATGACGTAAACGCAGCGTGTCGCGATGCGTGCCAAGCGGGCATAATAGGCTCGTTACCGCGACAGATGGCTGTCGGCAATGTAAAGACAGATACCGAACTGTTTGCTGTTTCTGTGGGCAGACAGAAGTTTACCTACATGTCTTCGTGTAGATTTACTTAGCGACTATACTTAGTTACTTTACACCTATACGAGTAGCTCAAGCCATGCGTAGCTTAGCTAAGCCAATCCGCTCTGGAGCTGCATCGTGCATACATAATATGTAAATCTACCAAATATACATATATTTTACCTAGCAGTAAATTTATATGTCGGTAGTTATTAGGGCTATGTGACGCAAATCAGACAGATTATAATGATTATAAAAATAATATAATATCACTATCTGATTTGCATAATTTACAGGCTTAATCTATAGACTTCATATTTTATGCAGACTATCATACTTTTTACATTAAGTCCGGAACGTAATTTTAACTATCTCAAATTCAAAGAACTTCGGACATTTTTCTTACTTAACTATCGATTTACAGCGTCTTAATTAGTTCCAGACTCTAATGATAATATCTTCAAAAGTTGCTATCGACTCAATAATTCTTCCGGCTACCGCCATTTAAATTTGGAATCTCCCCTCTCCGTTCGATGGAAAGTTGCTTCGGTTAGAGTTATTACAAAAATAAATCATTCCTCAACAGGTGTTCGATCCGGCCGGTCGCTTTCTCAGAGCGTTCGGCAGCCAGGGCACTGGCGACGGCAAGTTCAACTACCCTTGGGGGATAACCACGGACGCCCTCGGCTTCATATACGTGTGTGATAAGGAGAACCATAGAGTACAGGTGAGTTCAATGAACCCAGCTGTCTTTGCGAAACACATTTTTACCATTAGACACTTTGCGGTTGAGGACATGATAAAGAGTTATTGGTTGGACTTATTATCAGAAACCAATGAAAAGCAATAAAGTAAAATGATCTCCTATTTTAAATGAAATAAAGCTTCATCACAATTTGGTCGGATTATACGAGCGGCAAAAAGTGACGCTTGTGTACAGAGAAACTAAATATTTAATGAAAACAGTCTGACCGTCTGACAGTATTCCCACTGCGATGATCTAATTTAATATTCAGTAGTACGAGTATTTTAATTTAATTAACCTGTTGTAATTGTATCTCAGGTATTCCAATCCGACGGCACGTTCGTGGGTAAATTCGGCTCGTTCGGCTCCAAGCTGGGCCAGCTGGAGCACCCCCACTACATCGCGGTGTCCAGCACCAACCGCGTGCTGGTCTCCGACTCCAACAACCACAGGATTGAAGTGTTCGACGTGAATGGGCGGGTGCTCTCGTCCTTCGGGGAGGAAGGTTCTGAGGATGGACAGTTCAAGTTCCCAAGGTAATTGAACCCAAAATAACAGAATTTCAATGTTTTGTTGAGGATAGTACTTTGTTCCATGAATTTCGTACTAACCCCGTCGTAATAATTTATTATATCCCAAGAGACAAGCTTTAAGTCATCTGAGCTGAATTTCATCTGTAAAGGAATATAAGAAATAAATTACGTCATAAACATGGGACAATATAAAATTTTTATCTTCAATAACAGGGGTGTAGCAGTTGACGATCAAGGTTACATCGTGGTGGCTGACTCTGGTAACAACCGCATCCAAATCTTCCATCCCGACGGCACCTTTTTGCGGGCGTTTGGCTCCTGGGGGTCTGGAGACGGGGAATTCAAGGGTCTGGAGGGCATCGCCGTCATGTCGGGCGGCAACATCATCGTGTGCGATAGAGAGAACCACAGAGTCCAAGTGTTTTAAGGTAATTTTTCGAAAAAATACAAATATAATTTCTAACTCCTAGCATATCTACGACAACTGTTTTCAGAACGTGTACGGACAGATTGCGCATGCAGTAAATAAAAGCGTTATTGCTCTTAATGATGACGGGCAGCTGTGTTGTGTACCCGATATGTCATTCCCTTGACAACAATTGTCTCCGGCGTACAGTAGTTCATTGGTATTCAAGACGATTTATGCAGCATCTGCTTATTACTCGAAATAACTAAAATATATTACACATTCACGTTACTAAGGAAACTTCTTGTTTACTTTCTTGAATTTCTTTACTTGTTTAAGTCCCTTCCTTAAGCTCATTAACTTTTGCTCCTTTTCCTCCTTAACTTAACTATTTTAACAATTCAAGCGTTACTGTTTAGGATCTGCTGTATTTGCTGATTCGTCGTCTGCAACTATCAAAATGCTAATATGTGTCTCTGGACCTTACCAAGACTGTGCTATCACGACCAAATAGAGTCGAGAGTCTCCGAAACTGGCGTGTATGCAAAAGAGTGATGGATGTGGACGAAGCACGAGGAGTTTGTGAGGACAGAGATTTTTGGCACTCGGTGCGCCCTGCCTACCGCGTTAGGGACCTGGCGTGATGATTGACTGTCTCTGGAAGCGTTTGTGTCATCTGCGTATTTAAACAGGGACGCATTAATTATGAGGATATTTGCCTCGTTAAAACTGTCCCCGAATGACGCTTGTTAATTTATTCACCGTTTTCAGGCGGTCTTTGGGTATCCGTTTGTTTGTTCCGCCTCTTTCGTCGCGACGACTTTATCCGACCTCGAATATCATTGCTTTAAATTAAAGTTTCTAAATTAAACTTATTGCGACTACCAACTTATCTCTATGATATGGGTTACTGAAATTAGTTTTTATAAACCTGACCTAAGCTTAAATCTATTTATATTTATTTTCAGGACAAAGAAGTGACATCCGAAGAAGAACAACATATACCAATATATAAGTTTTAGTATCTTTGTATATAGTCCAAACCAGATATATCTAGTTTTACACCTTCATATTGTAATGTTTAGTGATCTACCGTCCTTTTTCTTACCCAACAACTCTCATTACCTTTATTCTCTTCTTGTTTCTCTTCTCTATCACCTATGCTTTAATATTGTATCACCATAAATACCTTAATACCTTAATTATGACGTGCAATTGCCTGTTCCTTAGAAACCACTATATTTTAGAATTGCGAAACGAAAATTTCTTAATTATCCACCGATTTCTCGACGTCACCGATATTAAAATATCTTCTAAATTCCTAACTCCTAAATTGACTGTAACATTGTCCGGCCTTATTGGAAATAGATAAAATGTCATAGCCTATATTAAACCCATCCTTGATTATTAATGCGAGAATTACATTTAAAAAGATTATTGTTTAATTGCATTTAATATTAATATCATCTTGTAATCACTCTTCATTCAATTCTATTTATATAAATAGTTCAACTGAATATCCATAATGATTTTAAAACAATCAATTACTGTTTTTGATATTTATGACCATAATTTCGGAATAAGAACGATTTAAATTTCCTCCACAAAAAAGTATCACACTTTTTTCATTAATAAATATTTTTTTAAGTAAATTTATTTTTAATGATCTTTCATTTGCAATATTTATTGTAATTTTAAAGATTTCTTTACCTAATTGTTATTAAAATCAATGTTATAAATTATCTTTTGTTAGCAAAGATGTACATTATGGTTTACTTTTCACGTCTTGGTCTTTTATGTCTGCTATTCTGGATAATAATTTATTAATTTTACCAAAAATATATCACAATTTTTTCAAGCACGTAGAACGTGTTTTGTAAGACTATATATTGTATGTATTTAGCAATATTCATAACAAGGGATATTGCGAAATAAAACTTTATTTACCAATAATATTGTCTATGCAACGACAATCTAGTCAAATATTTAACGAGTTGTAATAAATAATGTATTATATTAAAGGAAATACAATATTTATCATCAAATATTTTCTCCGTTTGACAATATTAAGTAACGATAACAAAAATGTAATATTTACATCCAAAGTTAGGCCAAATATTATAAGTGTAAACATTTGATGAAATATATGAAATCTTCGACAATGTTAAATAATGCCATACACCTAAAATAAATCCATTCACATTGCAGCGCTTGAGACAATACATAGACAAAATATATAGGTAGTCGATGAAAAGTCTTATGTTACATACACATACCTATTATATAGATGCAGTGGATTTTCAATATCAAATCACGCGCTGTGTTTAGGTGAAAACAAAAAATTACTTGAATCATATTTATGAAAAAAATACCAATGAAATTTCAGCTCAAATACAACAACAATAAAAAGCACTGAAATATCAATTTATTGTCGCATATTTTGTCACGCATGTTATTGTTATAGTAATTGTGTAACTATAAATCATTGATTCATACATAAACATTACCCGCTCGGAGCCAACGGGTGACGAATATAAACGGTTACAACGTTCGAATTTCGAATGAATACTTTTTAAATGTTTATTTTAAGTATACAACGTGCCATTAACATCGCAGCTTTAGCTTTTTTTATTTAATAAGATGTAATATGATTTATAAATACACATTTAATGTTTACTACTTACTCGTTCGAACGATTGTAACGTAGGCTGTAGCTAAGTTATATACGGCAACACGCTTTGTACGGTTTTGAAAGTTTAAATAAAGGATTTGTTATTGATCAATGTTGTTTCATTACGCTGAATACCTTTTTGTATCCTATTGGGAAACTGTTTTAAAAAAGGGCATAGGTACATACATGCATTTACAAAGCCGTTTCGAGAATATACCATTCACCTATATCCTATCGATACTCCTTCAACTAGATTAAATACGAAAACTAGCTGCAGAATTACCAGTCGTACTAAAAAAACCCAATTCAACAACAACTGTGTTCACGCGATTAAAAACAACGCACGCTTTCGTCACGCCGTCGTTAACTGTATACGCTTACTAAAAGCCCAAGTAGGTACAACGCATAATTAAAACCCCGTCTTTGCACAGGCCGGGTAACTTCGAAACGGGCGAGACGTGCTAATAAATTTGTTTAAAAATTCAATATTTGACATCGCCGGGACGAAATGAAAGATTTCGCCGAGCAATGGGCCGTACTCGAAGTTGATAAATCGTCGGTCGCATTTTTATTTTTATCGCGCCATTATTCAAGATGCGCCCGCGGCAACGGCGATGACAAATTGTTAATGATAGTACCAACATTGCGAGCAAATTGAGCCTTTCGGCGATTCGTATCACCGTCAATCGCAACATAGCGAACGAAAGCCTCATCGCTACTGTAAGCTACGAGCATAATAGGAATAATTGGGACAATTTCAAACACGGCAATTTTTATATAATCCGGTTTAAGTCGTACTGCACGTTTTAGGAAGAGATCTTTCGGACTTGAGTAACGGAGAGAGAAGATTCAATGACCACCTTAATATAAGAGAACTGATTCCTGACTCCATACCTAAGTAACTCGTGTTTTCAGTAAACCATGCACTAAGCCGCGGTGCCTTAGTAAATTAAAAGTTGTATGAAAAAGTCGTGTGGTTTCCAACTGCAACTGCATTTCGATACCCGATATAACATAATAAAATATTATCGGATGCCGCATAAATGTGGCCAACGAAAGCGCATCCGATTTTGTTGCAAAGTGTGCGAAGAATTGCATTTTAAAGGAATATATTATGTAATTTGATCCGCGACGAAGAACCGAGACATATCTCTTTTACTTGATCCGTTCTCTCAGCGCCGAGAGATATAATCAAGATTGTTTCTCTCGGCGTCGCTTGTTCTAGCTCCGTTTTGCGTGTAAAATGTGGATATGAGACATTTTCTGCTGTTGTTACCCACTGTTGTGTAATGGGAAAAATTGTTGTGTGCATTTTTGCAATTTTATTCCTTTCCGACATACCTCTTGCAATCCACAACGCGTGCCGCAATGTGCATGCTTACCACGTCTCAATGCACTTGATTTAATTCAGTGGCTGTTATTTCAAATTTAGAATATGTTTACGGTTCGTCGGTTAGCATTGATCGCCTAGTGGTTTTAAAATCATCCTCATCCTCCAGAGGGTCTGGGTTCAAATCTTCGCGTGCACCTCTGAATTGTTACGTGCTTTATATAGTTAAAAATGTAAATATCACTTGCTATTAAGTAAAATACCCGCAAAACCTAAAGATATTATAAAAAAATATACTTCTGAAGTGTGTGAAATCTGTCTAAAACCCTCTCAATACGAGATGAGTATTGAGTCCAGCAGTGGACCAACGAAAGAGTCCTTAAATAATACTGTTCATCTAATACCTTATCTGTGTCCAATTCCACCCCTATTCGTGTTATAATTAACTAACGTCTCCTAATTAATATCGTTTTTATTTCTTATACCATAACCTTCGCGTACCTAAGTTTCGTATTCGAAGTCGATTAATCATCAGACATAGTTATGTATTAAATTACGATATAAAATAAAACACCAAACGAAACAAAAAAATAGAACAACACGCACCCGACTGCCTCCTTGAATAACTGTAGTATCCAAGGGCGAAAGTAAATCAGCGCTGATTCCATCATAGCGCCCCCAGCGTCGAGTCCACATAAGCCTATTAAGTCAAAATCAACGGGGTTAACAACATATTATTGGGCCCGATCGGACTTATACATCCCCGGGGGAAATCAGCGCTGCGACAAGTTTAATCAAAGGAAACATAGATGGGGTAAGAAGCGATCATCGTGAAGTTCGCAGACAACTCGTTTATTGGATTCGGGCGGAGATCCAACCGGTTGCCGTGGCAACCGGCTGGTGAAAATATTCAAGTTGGTTACTAGAAGACATCTATATTTACTAGCTGACCCGGCAAACGTTGCTTTGCTGTAAATTATTTTGCCGTTGTCGCAATATCTTTTATTGCTGCTCCTCTCCTATTCATCTTAGCATGATGTTATATACCCTATAGCCTTCCTCGATAAATGAGGTATCTTACACTGAAAGAATTCTTCAAATCGGACCAATATTTCCTGAGATTAGCGCGTTCAAACAAACAATCAAACAAGCTTTTCAGGTTTATATTATTTGTATAGAAGTATAGATTGGAAAACAGATTTCCGTGTTAGCAAAACCGCAGGCAAAAACGATACTATTAAATGTGAAATTTCAAAATGAATTCTTATTTGACTTAGCAAAATACAAACTTGAACAATCTTAAAACGCTTCAGATAGCTGAGATTTCCCGACATGTAGGCACATTGTTGTCTTGTATCAGACAGCCAAAGAAGGAAAGCCTTGTTTCCATTTCCAATGACTTATTTTCCTTGGTATTAAAGGGTGTGGAGGGTTCCACTTATCCTGGTCACCTTGAATCACTGCTCGACAGACACACTTCATACCCTCTTATTAGGGATAATTAAATTACACGTATTTGATGTAGGCATCGTTGATATTCAGCGGGAGGCTCAGACGAAATTTATTGTCAGTACAGACATGGTCGTTATGGAGTGTCGTTATTAAATGAAAATTTGACTGATCTTGTGATATTTGCTCTGCGATGTGGGTCGCGTGGACTTAGGACAAAACATAATGGGACTGTTAACATCACCATCACATGACACTGATACGTAATTAATTAGCTGGCCTCGAGGTCGAGTGGCTAGAGATTCTGACTGCAAAATCGCAGGTCGTGGGTTCGATTCCCACCTATGACAAATATCTTTGTGATTTGTTGGTTCTGTAGATGGGTGTAGAAAAAAATATTTAAATACTTAATATATACTATGCATATATCTATGTATGTATGTATGTATATTGGCTGTACGGTTACCATATTACGGGCGTTTAATAGCCTATTTTGGAATGAAGAAAGCATTAAGTGGAATTGTCAGCAATAAAAAAAATATATACACACACGCACACCTTTATTGACCTTAACGGTAAATTGTAAGTTACATTTATATTTATTAAGTGGCGGAGCTGTGGATTTTATACAAAATAAACGAAGAAATAATAAATAATCGTGCCCCGAGTTTACGTCAACAGTCATTGCTCAAACTCATCACCGTCTTACTTTACCTGACACATGCCCAACGTTCACATTCCAAGTAATCCTTAAATCACTTACGGAGCCTCCTGGTAGTTTATTAATCCGTTAAGGTGGATTACTCCCGGGTTTAAATTAAAGCTATAGTTTATGTCTATATCTGAATTTCACTAGGTCGTATAAAGTAAATGTCATTTAAATATGCTTAAAAATATTTTTTTGTTAAAAATCATTAAGTTCAAAATTATCTACGATTAAAAAAAATACCTCAACTGATTTCATTTAAAATTTTGTTTTCTTGTCAACAGTTCGATTCCAGGAAATAGTTACAGGTTACTGTGAATACTTTTTAAACCAACCTCTAAAAGAGTCTGATAAAGACAGTAGATTGTTGTTACTTATTTGTATAAACTATTATATTAAGGATATTCTCGCTTACAGTTTCCAAGTTAGGCATAATTAATTTGCAACTGTCATTCTTATCCCGAGTTCAGTTCAAAATTATACCCGCCCATAAATTAAGTGTTGTAACTTTAGGGTTGGGGTCATTTTCGGCCATTTCAAGATTTCCGGGATCGCTTTCTGTTATTGTTTTCCTAGGATAATCATATGATCAATGCAAGTCAATAATTTTTTACAATTTTCACGATAAAACAAAACAATTCAAAATTCTCTCTAATTTTAATTAATAATTGCTTCTTTATTATAAATTCGAGAATTTATGGGTGCGCTCGTTTTATTTTCTTACGTAAGAATATTTATGTACCTACCTCCGTAAGATAATTCCATTGAAACTAATTCAGAAGTTCTAAAATTTAGGAGTTCGAAATTACCCGCTAACAAAGAATTTACGAGTAAATTAAACGGCCATAATTTACCTAAACTAAAATG
>DWQT01000977.1:0-18811 GCA_018244895.1 Myscelus amystis hages
TTGACTCATCACGATATCTCTGGAACCAGAAGACCTAGAGACTTGAAATTTGGTAGGAATATTCCTTTCGGCGAGTAATTTATATTGAGGCGGTGTTAATTATAATTAATATAGCAAAGCACCGTTTGCCGGGTCAGCTAGTTACATATACATATATTAACATAATGCGTGCATTATTTCAATGTATGTACATGTCCGGTGCCGGAGCTTTGTGTACGTAAGTAATTAGCGCAGAAACGCGATCGGCAGTGGCGGGTCGGTAAAGTGACTCTATATAAATGAATGGGATAGATAATATGCTCATACTAAACAGTATAGTTCTTACTGTATCATCACGAGGTCTAAGTTCCGACTTGTGCAACCCTTCGAATGTCTTCCACCAAAACCTTTTTAAACAAGCAAAACGGTAGAGCTGAAAAATAATTCTTTCTTCGGTTAGTAATGTGCAAGAGAACATATAAATATTATTGAACTCACAAATGGCAAGCTATGCAAATTGTTATAAATGATCTGGCGTCAGTGAATTATTAACATAGCGTGTACAATTATAATTTCTAGCTCATAATACTAATACCAAATATTTATTATTGATCCCAAGTACATAACGAGTTTTTGCGTGTCAATTTGAATTAAATCACATGCCACAAGCGGTTATCGTTGGATGTATGGACGATTAGGTTAGATGTACGATTAATAGGATCGTAAGAAATTAAATAATGGCATATAATATATGAAGTGTTATGTTGTAAGTGGACAGATAAATATATAGGAAAGACAAAATACATTTATTTTAATACATAATAATACATTTATTTATTATATTGATATAAAAAATATTTCCCCTGTAGACCATTTAATTGAAATACTGATTGAGTTAATACTCGTAGGTACTGGCTTTGAGTATATTTATGGTTGTGATATACTTTGCCTGCAAATGTATTTCTACCGTGTGAGAGATATGACATTGCGTGTACCGACTATAAAAGCATCACCATGTTACATCCGCAACTGTAACTTGTATTTGAGCTGTAATGAAACGCACTATATTTGAATACAACGGGGCGAAGGCGGTGAAGCCGGTAGTCCTGCGAAAACAATATTAAACAGCGTAAATGTAGGCAACGTCGCTATCTGACAATACAAGCAGTGGGTAGGCAGACAACTTATTAGAGTTCCTTGGTGGATTGCGTGAACGCGATCAGGGCCGCGCTGGCTAGCGCGCTGCAGCAGGCCGGCAACCAATCGGCTTACTTGCAACCTTCTCACGCGCTCGGGGAGTCATGACAAACAAGTAGACAGGTATACCTATTGCGTTACCTACCCGTAAAACACAAAATGTTATTTTTGTCATTTGCACTAACTTAATCTTGTCGTATACGTCAGTAGTAAATGTAATCCATATTTATTAAAATACAAGTCACAGGATACAAGAGACTGAACATTGCGATTAGCGATCTATCATAGTTCGGCTTCCAATAAGTACCGAGAATATGAATCAGCCTTAATATATAACGCGGTAATAAACACAAACAATTTTGAATTGTTCTATCGTAGCAACATGGCGCTTTGTCTGGGAAATAAACTAGACACAGATAATTTCTGTTGTCTTTATAGCCAACCGGTACTGTGAGTCAGCCGGGATTGTTTAATTCCTTGCGTTAAACGTGTCACAGCCCAGTTTACAGGTACCGAGCAATATATTTTTATATTACTTGGTGTATTAAATGTAGGTAGAAAATGGGACATATTGTGGGTTCTACAATTTTTCTTCGTCAAAGTACTTTTGAAGTCGTCGTGTAGGTATATGTATTAATATTGTATGAAAGATGAAATAAATAAGATAATTAAAAAGGCAAGATTCAAAAGAAGCGACCACACGTCACCTAAACTAGAAGATAATCGCGGGGGCATGTACCTGTTGCGTTGCGCGCTCCTTTCATGGAATATTCTTCTTGTTATAGAGAGCACACGACACAATGCGGGTTTATCTGAACGCATTATGAGAGGCATCTCCGCTTCAGATCGCGCGATAATGCTCGTCGTCGTCGGCGAGGCCCCGCGCACGACGCACCGCGCGCCGCCCGCCGTAAGCTGATCTCGAGCCGCGCTGACCTTTGTGCATTACGGCCGGCCGCTGTCGATCGTCTTTGTCTCGACGCTCGCTTGTCAGCGTCCTCGCGAGAAGGAACTGTTGTCTTTCCCCAAAAGAAAGTAGGTAGAGATATCGAAGTGAGCATTGTTCCGACCTCGAGTTAATTCAATATAGAGCTGCTGTCTATCGGCCGCTATTTTTGTTGAACGTTTCAATAGCTCTTATTGTGCTCACTGTTTTGGAGCTCCGACCGGCGAGCAGGTGTGTCTTGAGAAGCGTTGGCTGCTTCGTCGACATTTTTGTTCAGTGAGCTTTTTATTTAAGATATATTGGGGTGCTTAATTTGTCTTATTAAGATTCGAAATAAAATGACTACCCTTTACAATCATAGATAAATAGCGTTTACGGTGTTGCGACAATTTCTTAAGTTTTTATTAAATTTACCTGTATAAATTCCATCCAAACATGTCGTCATTAACACAGCAATCTGATAGAAAGCGCTATAGTGGCGGTATCTGAAGGAAGTTAGTGAACTATTGTGAACAATAAAACGATAACATTCCGAGGGCGATTATCGTCTCCATGGTCACCCGTTTCAAATGAGCGATGAAGAGGCGAGATGTGTCATCGGAAATAAGTCGAGAGAGCAACATGTTTGTCAAACGCAGAGCCTTTGTGGAGACGTGAGATCCTCGCCTTGATTCGTGGACGCGCATCCGAATAAAGGCTTATTAACTTCATTCACATGCTTATGAACACTGGCCTTATCTTTATAGAAATGTAAGGTAACACCTTCATACTCA
Organism: Myscelus amystis hages; assembly: GCA_018244895.1. Lineage (NCBI taxonomy): Eukaryota > Metazoa > Arthropoda > Insecta > Lepidoptera > Hesperiidae > Myscelus > Myscelus amystis. The sequence continues at coordinate 2,896 of DWQT01000977.1, forward strand.
TACGTACACAGCCTCCTTTTAAGGTTTTGTTTAATGCAACACCGCTGCATTTGCATAATGCGGGTGTATGCATGCTCGTATTATAAATGAATGCGTGACATAAAACACTTAGATTTATTAAATGATTATATCAATGCATTGCCAGCGTAATTGATTAAGGACCTCATAATGGTTTAACAATGTTTATTCTGCATCCTAAATATAAAAAGAACGCAATGAGCTCGATGATGAATGGTAATATTGATACGAATACGAATAATAAATAGGTCTGTTAAATCTCACCGTAGTTGCCAGAAACCGAAGTCCATGCGAAACGTTAAGGTACATATGTACGATCTCCTATCGGTTTCCTGTCATCCGATAGCAAATGTAGGTAAATTATGTAGAGTCAACATTAGTAACAGTATAATACATACTAACTTAAGCACCTAACGGCCGAACTTCTTCCATTTTAATTGAACTACCGAAGCAAGTATCGTTAATTAAACCTTACATTAAAAGTGAAACAAGGGTCGGCAGGCAGTTTGCAGATGACGCTCGGCCAGCGGCCACACGGGCGCGACCCAACAGATGGACCGATTTAGATCGTGTCGCTTCCCGGTCCAGCCTTCCCGTCAACAATTTATAACGGCAATGCACGGCAAACGGTCAGCTGGCATATTTTTTATACAAGCGAGAGCAGTCGGTATTCTCTCGTTCCTTACTGACCCACATGTCATTATTACGAGTACATCGAATGTCAACGGAACATTATGAATAGACGTTACTGTTACATTACCATTTCACAAACTTACACGTAAACATTGGATGTTCGTTCCGCATGCCAAGGACATCAAATAGTGATAAACAGTATTTGTGGTAAAGCTTATATTTATTTAGGTTAAACGTAAACACTAACATACTGCTGATATCGGATACAAATGGTGATTTATTTATTTCAGTTGGAGTGTGCTGTGACATCTTTTATGTCGAAATAACAAAGATAAAAGCTTTTAGTGACCGGAATAATTATTATTTCTTAACGCTGGTATTGTACAAGATATTTTTTACACTTTGCACTCATATAAAATTATAATTAATGAAGCACTTGAATTACATAGTAATTTATAATAAATCGCTCTCATAGTGTCGTTTTGTTGGAATCGGATCACATGGATAATTGAGACACAGACACCCCATCCCACCCGACATGTAAACTGATCATGTCTATGAAGCCAGGAATTGAACTTGACATGCTACAGGGTATACCGCTCATGATCAACGCTCCGGCCGATCGCTATAATGAATTTAAATAGCTCTTTAATTGTGCGATTAAACTCAACGTACAGTCATTTTAACATTTTTGACGTGTTTAATATTCACATAATTTGGTCACGCACCCAAATAAAGACGCGTGGCCACAGCCCGCAGCCCACAGCGGCCGCGGCAGGGATATCTTTGTGAGGTACGAGGTATTACATGAATGTGTAATCAGAGAGTTTATTGATCGCCGCAAGATTAACTCCACTTCGCATTGTCTGACTTGGCACGTCTTAAATTTTCCCTTTTTGTGCCAATAACTTAAGGAATTCGCGAATTAATTTTTTTCTTCACCTTTATGAATGTCACCGTTTATCACATCAAGCAAGAATTATTCCTTTTTATTCCGCACTTTCGTAACCGCTTTTCAGTTGTAAATTGTCATACTTTACGACTATGACATGCCTAAAATAGAATTTATTTATGCAATTAGGTACTTCATGTTGTATATACGGTGGCCTCAGTGTCACCGTAATTGTACTTAGCTATATTAGAATAGTGACGTAATGAAAATCACTTGGTGCAAGTTATGTTATTCAAGACGTACATATGTTATGCGAAGTCTATTTAAAAAAACATTACCTACTGTAGTGTAAGATAATAATTACCCCATCGATATTACTGCAAAATACAAACGGAAGCATCTGCAAAGCTTTTAAATGCATAAAATATTACGTACCGTACATAACTCACATTGAAAAAGCTACGAATCGAAATCATTGTTATTCTTTTGGTACTTAATATATTTAGTTCCCATAGCAATTATGTGATTCGAACGTAGTATCATTTTTTATTAGATTGTGTGATATTGAGGGGTGGCGAGGTCCCATGTGCGCATCCCGCGGCCCCGCACGTGCCGACCACGCGGCCGGAAGTACTCCGCCATCGCACTTAGCACGACCTTCGCAAATATCTGGTCATGTTACTCTATGGATCTCTTATGTCAACTCAGCTAAGATTAACATATACTTTTACCGAAGAAAAATTGACAAATTGCGGTACTAATACACAAACCTGATATTCTAAATATAAAATTAGCATTAAGAACATTTATATTTTCTACAGAATAATTTTAATTTTGATAAAGTATTAAGCAAACAATAACTCTCTCTCACAAAGATAGATCCTAGATTTAAGTCAATTATTGTATTAATTAATATTTAATATTGCTGTGTACTTTGTGAGAGTAAATAAATGATTTATTATTATTATTATTACTCTGCTGTCTCCTCTCTTACTACTACTCTTCTACTTCTACTACTTCTTACTTCTACTACTACTACTACTCTTTTTTGAGATTCTGTAAAATAGTAAAAATCGGTGTATTTAATAATCTCTTGCTGCACTTTGATCTTTTTCGTTGAAGTTAAGATATTAATACAACTTGCTCACATGGTTTCAGAAAACGATATGTGAAAAGAAAGAGCTCGATTCGAAACTGGAATAGATCCAGTTCTTTCGTGACTCGTCACAGACTCGCTGCGGCAACTCCACTTCACCACTGAATTCCAACCTGAGCACAAATAACAGACGGAACGAGAAGTGCATTCAACCGGTATCTGGATTTAATGTAACTAAATAGAATAATTGAATATCTCTATTACTTGTTACTTTCTCTGCTATATAGGTACAAAAAAGTCACCAATCGTAATAATATAATAATATTTTAGGACAATTCCACACACGGCTGTCTGATTCCAATTTAGGCAATTTATTGCCTGTGCTATGGTAACCAGACAGCTGATATACTTACATATATACATATTATATAATACTGATATAGATATTTTTATTACGACCAGACACAGAACAAATAAATGTGCTCATCACACAAATGTTTATCCTGGGTGGGAATCGAACCCACGACCTCCGGTGTCTCAGTCAGGATCTCTAACCGCTCGACCACGAGGCCAGTCCAGGAGTTTACTTCCAAATATGTTATACCTCTGGTATTATATTATTTGCATAGAAACTGTTGATAAAAATGTGAAGATAAGAGAGACAGGTTAAGGTGGCTTATCTGCAGCGAGGACATCCGCACGTCGCTCGACGCTCGGACGTGCGCTATCGGCCGGCACACTTCCCAATATCACATCCCCGATCACGGCCGCGCTTTAATACAGCTCACCACGTGATACAATTATACATAAAGAATTTCAGTATATTAATCTCAGATTCAATTGATACTTTGTTATCATAATTCTATCAAATAATCACGCGCTACATAAACAGAGGTAATCGCCTAATTTTTTATATAGATACACAAACTCACTACAGGTATCGTTTTTTTTCTGTAAAAATAAGTATAATTCTTAGTTCCGATTGATAAATTAAATAAACTTCTTTTTCATTAAAGACACTGCCTTTTCAACAATCGTGTTAAAATTAGAAATGATACTCGCGTTGAGTATGATTTTGTTGCAGAAATATTAATATTACTAAATATAACCAGCACAAAGAGATGTCGATTAAAATCTCAAGAGGGAAAATATTGTTTATACTTCAACAATTTGCAGTTAAATTAGCTGTTTCATCAAGAGTATGATCTATAGAAAAAATATTGTGATCGATTTATTTATCGATTTATCCTAATCGACGATTTATTACTTTAAACCACCAATAAACACGTTTGAAGAAACGTGCCAGCTGAGGTATACAATAATTCTGCGCAGTTCAGTGAATCAGCGCGGCACAAGACGCTGCTAAACAAGCACTATATTGATACCAACATATTGCAAAACTTTAAGCAAAATTTTGTCTTTTAACAAGCGCCTTTCATTTCTACTACGAATCGCGGTTAATACCAGATTGCCAGAAATGATGGACCCTTCATGGAGAAGCCCGCACTGAAAGTTTGTAATACGTGTCTCGGTTAACCCAAGCTAGAATTACACAACATATTAGAAATATACAACAACATTGATACTTTTTTCCAAATATCAAAATAAATAGTTTAGACAGAATTTAAATTTATATTGATGTAGGACGAAACTTGCTCGATACAAAACAGTCAATATAAAATATCACGACTTATCTCGGCGCATGAAGAAGAGTATCAAAGCAAAATCACAGGTACCTCTACACATCTCCGTTTGTCACGGTTAACTGGAAACACAACAGTGGGATTGTTCCACCTTAAATCTTGAACAATAACCTGTTTCAGAGCGGCGTCGGATTTTTTCCATAATGTTCTTCCATTCGCATTCAAAAGCTTAATGGAATTTCGAATTGCGCTATTCGGTGTATTGTACAACGGCGCGGATTGTGGATAAAATCAACAACGCACTAAATCACACATACCCGGTTGTTCGGTCGTTTTTATAAAAGGTATAATTTTCAATACGTGTTTAAAAGTACAAAAAGAAACCTTAAATGATTTATGCAAAAACTCATAGGTTGCGTACAAGCGGGCAGAATCTAGAGAGTGTGAGGATTTAATACCGTCACTTTCACTTGGTGTGTATCGGTACATAATATGCGATTTAGGGTACAGCGAGCAGGGCGTAAGCAGTGTCGAGATCTACGAGCGCGCATAAATCTGCTTGGCGCGAGGTGGCTGCGCGGTGTTCCCGCCTACAGCAGGCGCAGCGTGCGCATGCGCCGCGGCTGGGCCGGCACGTTCTTAGCATATCTGAATCTGTCTACAAGCGGCGGCACACAACCACTGCCCGATATGGGCAAAAATTGAAACACGGAAAGTACATATCTGAGTAGGCCTCTGCCTACACATAAAACGTTTTGTGCTTTCTTTATGTTTCGCCTGCGCGACGCACAGAAAATAAAATCTCGTGACCGATCTGAATTCCACGCTTGTACCTACCAAGTTTCGATTACATTCTGCTCGAAATTTAAACAACGTTTTTATAAAGCGACAGTACTAAAACTCTGGTACAAACCTAACGAACAAACCTAAAAAAACTAACTTTGAATACGATTAAAACAGCAGATTGACAATTGTTGGTCTCAATGAAATTAAATTCATTACAATGTCAATATAGTTTAAAATGACTTGCTCATGCTTAGACCTGAAAGTATTAGTCTGAATATACTGACGTCCGAGTAGTGCTCATAAAAACCACTATTCATAGCAAAATATAAACGTTTTGCGCAGCTCTACCTGCTGCCGTAATCCCACGGCCTCGGCGCCTCAACAGGTGTGCACCTGAGAGTAAACGCGCTTTTTCATTAAGTACCTATATACGATCAAACAAAACGATCGACATGCTCGCATAAGAATGATGCCCATGGACCATTCATCGTTCAACGAGGAATTCCTTTATGTTGCTTGATCGTTTCTTGCGTTTTTATTATTAATAAAGCCATTCATTACTACCTTAATGACATCATCTTTACCGCGGGTACACCGCTTCCAGTTCGTATGGCGTATGCGATGATATTTAGCGAAATATTTTTAAAATATCCTGGAAATAATATTCTCTTATCTACTATATTCACAGACTATATAGGTATTTAAAATTGTTTAAATAGAGTAAAAAATAATTGCACTGTCAAAAGTAAATTTATTCTAGATCCAAATAAAATGGAAATTGATTTTTCCTGATGTTGATTTAGGGCTAGCCATAGAATCGGCAAATTAGATTTGGGTAATTGATATAAAGAGTCTGGTGTAGAAAATTATAACCTCTCACTCGGTTCCTAACGAAAACTGCATACATATTGTAGTACCCTGGGGATCACTATGTCATTACCAACTACAAACACATTTTTCGTTAGGATTCTTGAAACTTGTTGATAATCTTGTTTTGTCATACACATATTATATTTTCTTCGTATCAATTGAGACTTTAGTTTTCCAAGAAACGGGCAAATTAGGTGCGCTTTCTACTTTAAAACGGAAACGAAGCACTTTTAGACAGAAATATTAACAAAATGAACCGCATTGTATGGATCCAGGCACTCGTAACTGTTTGGCATCACTACAACTATTTGATTTGATATAATTTCTCTACTATACTATTTCTAACTCGGCTGTCAGAGTAGCCTATGCGTACACGAAACAAGAGAACATGATGATGACTTTGATTATTTTCCATTTCATTATTGTTATATCATATTTTGGTCCAAACATTTCATGAATCAGCACACGTGACCTTTGGAGCATTGTATGCGCTAGTTGCCGCCGTCACGTGTCGCCCGCCGTCCGCTGAAGCATACGTTCACATGCTTCAGCGGAACAATGTGAAACTATGCAAAATTATCTTTACACCACAAATTTGCGGTTTTGCCCAATTTACCTTAATAATAAACAAGCGACAAAAATAATAGTTAGCAATATTGTTACTAAGTTAGGAAACAATTAAATTGTTTCGATCAGTTATAAAATATAACTTTAGGTTGATATTACGATATGATGCCTGAGCCTACCATTCAGTTCAATCTTCAGGTCGAACATCGACAAAATGGAACGAGATCCATAACAATTGTCGAAAGTCAGATGAAACAACCTTGAAAATTTTTCGACAAGATAAGTATACGTGTCTATGTGATATACCATTTCGAACTATTTACATTTACTCAAGGATCTCTGAAATATCTTAAATAAACATACCGACAAGTCGCACTATTAGCTTTATACCATTTTATCGATAAATTTGTTCTCGATTTACTGAGCCCATATAGATAAAATGTAACCATAACCTTGATCTAAAATTGTCGAGATATTAGAAAATATAAGGAAATAAGGGTGCGTAGGTACACTTGGAAGTTGTACTTACATGAAATTTGTTCCATCACAAAGAAGATCGTACTTTCCCACGCAATATTCTCACGAAATCTGCAGATGGCTTATTACGAATCGATTTAAATAAGCGAATGGATTCAATAAGCACATCTACCTGCAACACCTGAACCTGGCCCGATTGTTGTCATCTCTCACATTTCCAAACATTCTTCAACAATCTTTTTCAATGAAAATAGTAAACAATTAGGTTAGAAAGTAACTAAAACGATTAGAGGAAAAGAACAGATTTATTTTCTAATTAAAGCGAGTGTGTGGGTTGATTTAGGCGTACATTGTGGTGTCGGCTGGTTGCGCAGGCGCAGCGCGGCAGGCCGCTATCGACGTCGGCCGATCGCGTCGTGTTAATTACTTTCATTAAGGGCAATTGTCCTGCTCAATCGGGCTGATCAGTCAGTTTGCCGCCGATCGATATATCCACTCATTGCTATAACTAAGCACCGCGCTGATTGAGATTTGTGTCGCAAAGGTGACTCAAGCAGGTCACAGTACATTTTAGTATTAGTATTAGTAATAATAACATTTTGAACACTCTTATACCGTCGCATCGTATTTACCTTTTTAAAACGATTAAATTGCAGCATTCTTTAGCATTTGGTTTTGGCAAAGAGTGCGACGCACTGTAAGCAACAAGTCATAAATAAAAGAAATAATATAATTATTGTAAATTGTGAGAATAATGATTAGTCTTAATGGTCCTTTCTAAAGATGTTACCGCGGCTTAGCTAACTCTATTTCTTTATCCTTATATTTATATAACGTTTACGCATGCAAAAACATAATACTAATTAAAACATTTATTTATCAATGTGGTATCTGCCGAATGGGTTATTTCGCGAGCGATGGGTACAAGCAGTGGTCCGTAGGCGGGCATCAACAAGTAGAGCAACAACTGGAGAGGCCACGTGGCGCGCGCCTCGCGGGCATTCGATTAGTGCTCAACAAAATGATATGTTAATGGCCTATCGGGTAACATGGTTTATTGTTAGCTTACCTGCGTCCGCGCCGCCGCCGGAGTCACACCGCCGCGCCTCCGCCGTGACGCGGCTATCGTTGCGGCTTCCGTTTTGTATTTTGACTAGTCATTCGTTACACTTCTTTTATTATTAATTTAAATGACTACAAACACGTTAGATACACATACAAGCGCCTTTACCTATCTATGACTATGACATTATAGCTACTCGTACTGTTTGATATTTCAAATGATTATAAACAATTGAGGTGAAGGCAATTCGACACTTGTCCTTTTTATTGCAAGCTATTTTTTGTTTTTATGTTATGTACTGTAATGTTTTGTAGAATCTCTCCATGTGAAAGGTTTATTGATAAAGATTTTCACCTTTCGTTTTCATTATTTATGGAAAACAAAATATATTTTCGCTACGCGCTTCTTTGAAATACGAGTACATTTGGAAGCCAGAGAAATAAATAGACGGGTTTGTAAAACCGCGATATGTAAATAACAAGATTTTCATTCTTGGAATCCTATAACTCAAACCTATGAAAATTAAAATTACTCTATATAAAAAAAAAAACGAAAAGCTTAACCTTGCATGCAGATTGTACTAGTAAACCATTAGTCTGCGTACTGACTGACGATTTCCCACGCAGAATAAATTTTTATAAGACGACGTCGAGTATTTGTTCGGGTTGTCAAATTTAGAATTATTTAGAATTAGTACATAGTTCGTTTTCTATTTTTTTATCGGTAAACTATAACTCCAGAGACTTATCGTCCGTGTCATTGCCGCGCTTTGCCGTCGGTGAAGGCCTCAGCCCTCCTGTGCTATAGACGCTGGATGAACGTTCTGGAGTGCCTCGATATGGTACTCACAGCTGAGCGCGTGACGCCACAACGCCGTGCGGCTTTAGTTTTGAGGATCTCCTACGCGATGCCGATGAGTACGTAAATGCTGGTGTACGCTTCACTCAGGAAATACGCTATGTATAATTGAATGTAATTGATCAATTTTCCGGTCACCATAGTACACAATAGTCTCTGCCTTGTTTGGTATGGCTTGTGACGGCTGTTTGTGGTAATAACCCAAATTATTATTAATATATCATTATTAGATACCGAATTAATTAAAATGCCTAGAACAATGTTGGCACAACGAATGAATAAAGATGATGGCTGGTAGTTTTTAAGCAATAAAATTCAATAATTTTTAAATCTTGTCCAAAATATATAAGTTTTAAATAGTAGGCATGACACACCTACATACATATTATGTACATGTTGTGGTTACCTGATTTGATTTATCGTCGCACCGAGTCAGCAGAGTTATTACGTTTTGATATAACTTTTTGTTGCTCCGCGCATTAATTGATGGAGCAACTAGTACTGATATGAGCATACATTAGCATATATGTACATATGTACCTACGGATTGTGTTTGAAGATGTATCATTGGCACTCCTGTTTCTGTCCTCTTTATTTCTTTTAAACTTCATATTATAGTTCTACTGCCACCACAATACGAATATAGAATTAAAGCATTTAATAAAAGACTGTACAAGGCGCTCTTCATGTATGATAAAATTACGAGATTCTTCTTGTTACTATATAGTTAAATTGAGTGATCATTAATATGGGGTAATAGGTGGAACAGTTATCAAAAATGTTCAGTTGTAAAGCACTCGATAGTTTAGCCAAGGAAATTAATTATATGACTAAAAATAACTGGGCTATCCATCATCTTACAAGCATTAGGCACTTATTAATAATGTCCCTGAATTGTGCCAAGGCCGTGGTAATGTTTTTAATTTATTTAACACATAGAGAATTATCATTAGAGGTATTAATCGTAAATTAAATCAATCGCGTTTGTTCGTATCTGAGGAGCATCGTCACAATGCGGAATTGGATATTTTTGGTTACAACTAGTGCGTTGATAAAACTGTACTATGACCTCATAACAGGCGTTAGATTATGGTTCTATGATAAAGTAACAGTAATAATAATTCATGTTATCGTGTTCAGTTGACTAGCATAAAAAGGTCAATTTCCATAGTTTAAGCGGACATGTTACTGTTCGAACAGGTGTCCAAAGGGCGTGCGCGGGCTGGGAGGGGCGGGGAATGGAGTCACTAGGCAACGGAACGGTAATTTCGAGACTCGAGTCATCGCTCCAGTGGCGCAATTGGTTAGCGCACGGTACTTATAAGACAGTGTTCGTGAGCAATGCCGGGGTTGTGAGTTCGAGCCTCACCTGGAGCATTTCCTTTTTCACTATGAATTTGTTTAATATTTTGATTGCATTTGTATGAAACCGATCAGCTAGTTTTTATTAGGACTTCATCTATAAATTATGGGTGATGTTTTCTTATTTTACTGATTTATTGTGTTATATATTATAAGCGTATGCTATAAGTAAAAACTAATGATTAACGCAAAACTTCTCCGTATGATTATATAATATGTTTTAGTTTATCTTAAAATATATTTTCTCATGTCGCTTAGTAAAATCGGTAAAGCACTAAGGCGTCATTAGGAATTACATACCTACTGATAAATTAACAAGTGGATTGTTATTTGTTACCGAGAAGGGAAAATATTACATTAATGTAAACGACCATTGTTATTTTGACAAAGCATAAATAAGATTAAAAATTTATCTTTGTCAGATGAAATACTTTGTTACAAATATACGAAACATTCGCGAAGGAGCCTTGCTAAGGCGTTATTCGCGTGTTAGCTGCATAAGCTACTATTGTGCTGTTAGTTTTTCTTTATGGAGTATAATGTGGGGCACGGAGACAGCACGGTCGCGTCGCATTGTGAGGCCGCTCGGTAGTCGGGCGGAGGGTGCCGGCACGACGGCCAGCTAACTAACCCCCCCGCCGCACGCCTCGCGACCTCTTGATCCTGACCTCCGCGACCCTCCGCCGCCGCACTCCACCGCCCCCGCTCCCTAAGCTACCATTCTTACATATTTACTACGCTTGTCCTCATTTGATTACAACAACGAAACGGTTCTTTATGACATAGTTAAATCCTCTATTTTCCTTCACGATTTCCTCCTAACATTCTAAATGATGTAGAGGATAATAAGTGAAGAGTAAATATTCTATTTTCTTTTTTATCTTTGTCTTGAATTCTTAATACGTGAACAATTTCCAACGACCCGACCCTACATACCGACCCTCAGAAATCGTGAGGAATGTAAATCGTTGACCGTGCGCGAACATCCCTCTGATGGCTCAGACACAATCACTACCCTTAGTTTTTTATGCATCACCTACGTACGAGAAGCTATTTCGGGGCAAAACATCCGCATCTGGAAAAAAATTGAACATGTAACGTGAAACGCTTTTTTTAACGAAAATTGAATATTGAATCGTAACAACTAGGTGTAAGGGCGAAACACTTAATTTTTTTGTTCTATAGTCAATATGTACCTATGTTCTATAAGCTAGACATAAATATTAGATTCCAAATTGATATAGGGTGGAAAGCAAACAGAACAAAGATAGAAAGGCAATAAAGATAAGGGCTCAGTCGAGATATCACATGATCAGCAATAATGTAGTCTACAGAGCAGAGCACAGAAATACCTTGAGCATATCGCACTACATCGTGATTAGAAATTGTCTTGACTTTATGCAAGACCTTTTTAGGACCAAAAAAAAAGTTACTAAGGAAACGATAACTTTGAACTATATATTAGTTATGTGTAAATAATACATATTCATACAATATGTCCCAATCAACCCTAGTCCTCTAAAGAAGCACCAGTACATGCATCTATTTGTGCCCCCCCTCCCTTCCCCCAGCAGTAGCACTTCATATGTTTTACTCCTGACAGGTAGCTAATGACACAGGTGCAACGGATCTTAATCAAGTCTTCGATAATTCAAAACTTAGAAAACACATTTTTTAAAGCACATACTTATAATGACTTAGTTATAAAAGATTTAAAAACATACTCGCCGATAAGGTACATATTTAAGTATGTAATGTGTTTTTTCCTGAATTTTTTTCACTTGCCTACTTGCCTATAAAGATAAATTGTCCTTCCAGAAAGACTCGAGTGTAATGTAAAATACAGTTCACTCTAGCAGCTCAAAACAAACAATTACAAACTTATCGGGAACCGGACAGACAATAGTAAATTGAAACATATCTTTCGCCTGCACGTTAACAGTTAGGCTCGCTGGACTAATTAGAGCTCGGAGTCGCCACCGTATCCGCAATCGGCAGCGCTCGCCGCTGCACCTCGTGGACCGGCGGCCGCTCGTTGTACTGCTACCGGCCGCCGATACGCGACCTAGCGATTTTGCACAAGGAATATTCACACAATTAATAATTATGAACAAGAAACACATTCAGTTCTTGGACGACTTTATATTTCTGTTTAATAGAAATAAAAAAAAAAGTTCTTCAACTCATACAATATGTAGATAGATAGGTGTACATAGCGGATCATTCGATATTTGTAATGCACTTTTGTTGGATTTTACCATCAGAGAAGCTTGAAAAACTCCTACAACAACTGTATTGACGTAAGTATACAAATAAAAGTAAGAGTTCTTCAATATATAAATAGGTCACATCTTGTGTTATATCGTCGTTATCGGCCCACTTCAGTCTACTGCCGGACACAGGCCTCTCCCGAGGCGCGGTACTCATCCCGGTCTTCGGCCATCTTCAAAGTTTCTTAATAGACTTTAATTAATACACTGTCTAGTCCACACACTGTCAGACTGCGGTCTAATAACACTATATATTAATTTATGTAGTATAATAATGAATGTATAGAAGATAAACGTGACTGTATTTGAAAGAGCCGAAGCGAGTCTCGCAGTTCGATCGATCACGCAGGTGCAGCGCGCTCCGTGCGATTATCATGTCGATATTCGTTGGTGCGGCCGCCAGACAGTAGTCGTTAAATAGACGTTCTGAATACCAACTAACCAGTAACCACTTGGTGAGATGCAATCTTTTCAACGCGTAAATACAACGCCCTTAACCGAAATAGTCTTTATAATACCCCTTTATAACACGTCCAAACTTAAAAAAATTGTCGCCACGCTCTCCAGACTTGCCACATTTATTAAGAGATAGTAGCTTATATCAAATTCATAAATGGAAAACCTCAAAATAACGTTGATAATGTTCATAATTGCTGCAATATAATAACTTGTCGTACTTACTTTCCCTTACTAGAAAAGCGGCACTAATTTCTTTACGAGCGACTGTTGTTTGTGCCGTGAAATTAAGGTCCTTAAATCAGCGCTGACAGTAATCACCGAACAGTAAGTTCAAAGACAATGCGTTGGCAGATCATTTGGGCATAATGCTACGGCGATAATACTACTACATTGTTAGTAGGTAGTAAACAGGAATCCACAGGCATGAGTCAGTGGCGCGAGTGGCGAATGACGGGGCGCCGGCGACATCGCGTGGCGCAACTTGCGCACTCACACTAGGGCTCCGGCTCCGCGCCACCGCTTGCTCTGACAACTACACCGCAATAACCAACTACTTATTGCCAGCTTTGACAGAACTCCTGTGGAAAGAAACAATCGCTTGGCAGCTTAACATTTCAAAATCTATATAATAAAATACATAATGTATAATACAAGTTAGGTATTTGGTTAAGGTGTCTGTCTAACATACACAATATGTTCAGCGGCCTGCTTAATGTAAAAGTCACAAAGGCGGTTGATGATGGTAATGAAGAATAAAAATTGCATTACAAAAATATTTAATTTTTTTTTCTTACTAAGAGGACCAAAAGAAAACTCTTTATCTCAATAACTCTCACTATGTATTCATGTCATGTCAATTTGTTTAGCTTAATATTTGTAGCCCACATAGTCAGGCATTAACTATGTAGACTGCAGGTTGAGTGTTTCGTGATTGTGATATGCGAATCCGGGTTGTTGGGTTCGATTTTCGACTAGTAGAAATATTTATATGATTCTCGCGGGTATTTGTGCAAGTATACATACATATATATCGTAACCGGAGGAATCTATCGCTAATCCTACCTACCTACTATATCCTACCTATAGTAACATAGGTTACTGCTCCTACATAAATTATACGTAGGTATTCTTTTTTGTATTAAGTATTACGTTCCATCACATTATAACTATTGCATACAGAAATTAAAGGAACTTACTCTTAAAAGAATATAATAGAACTTATTCTAGAACTTACTCTTACAATAGAACTTACTCTCAAATTATCCGAACAGTTTTACATACTCGTATTATGACACGAAACAGAACTTTGACCTTACAGGTGACGTTGAGTCATTTCATAGCCAAGTGTAGAAACCTTAGTAGTTAAAATGTGATTTAATCGAATTGAAACGAAAGAAGAAAAAACTAGTTTACAATAGAAAATCACAGTTCACTCCCCATCAAGGCTACAATTTTTAATATAGACTTTAATACATAATGCATAAGAGTAAGGACATTTACACAATACTTCCATATAGTGTGAACGTGTGGGTTATGCTAAAAGAATATACAGTATTAAATATTCTAGAATAGCTACGTATGTACTCCATCTTCGATATGTAACAGCGAAGGCCGCCCCAAGAGCTGAACACTTCAAGTGTAATCGTCAGTCGGGAGCCGGTCGCGGGCTAGCCGAGCGTAATATGATATTTATTGATTTCTGTCGGAGCGTCGGTTAATGAATGCGGAGCACATTTCATGATTTCTCACGATACCTTTGGGAACGAGATTTTTTCTCGTTTCATTTCTCTCCGCAAACAATAGATCACGAACGTGGATGGAGGGTTGGAAGTGCGTCGCCGCTGCCGCGCGGACAATGTTGTGTACGTACGAGTACGTACACGACTACCGCTGTGTATTGGTCGTTGAGTTTACTCGATCACTTTTAATAATGGTTACGTCAAATCCAATATATTGCGACACACTGAAAATAACTTGACCCTCGACGTTAAATATAAGATCATTTAATTTAATATCAACATTAATATTTTATAAATCTAACTAGTAATCGATCAATTATGAACATGTTTGCGATGAATATTCCGTATACGTTATAAAGCCTTGCAATATTTTAATCATCTGGTTGTTGTTCAAGTAAACATACGACGCCAAATCGCTCGGCTGCAGTGCACCGTGGGGCCAAACCCGGACGCATTCCCCGCGTGTGAACGCAACTTGTCGCCGCGAACTAGTTACACGTAATGCAAATAACCTGCCTAACACTTTCTTCCTTTTGTTACCCAAATTTTTTGCACTGAATAAATGTAAAGCATCAAAGATGAAAAATGAGGTTTGCATGCACAAAAAAATATTATTACTGCTTTTAATTTCTTACTTCTCTGCTCTCAGGTCAAATAAAAGTGATAAAATAATGTTTATACTTTTAATGTAAAATAATAATTAAATTTAAAATAACATCCCAAGTTGTTTTTTTTTTTCAAAAAAAACATTTTTATTCATAGGACTGGATATTCTGCCAATTTAAATTGTCCATCCCTATGAGAGAATATAGGAAATCTAAAAATATTATTATTGACAATTTATTTATAAATTATGGTTCAATATTACCGCGAATGAGGACATGGTGTAATGTAAAAACGGTTTTTGATTCGATTAAACCTACTAACCAAGTATTCGGCATCTAAAAACTGGATTTAATGATGTTACCTGATTGAGTTGGTGAACGACATAGCATAGCAAGCGTGTTCCCTGTTCCCGCCGAAATGAAAGGCGAGAACGGAAGCTGCTACCTGTCTCGTGAGAATTGACAGCGGATGTTGCAAAAGGTGTCCCGTTTTTGTATGAACACATTTATATTATTAGTACCTACTTGTGTGGAGATGAGGATTGCGTCTCGGACAAAAGTGCACTTTGTAAAAAATA
>DWQT01000978.1:0-18808 GCA_018244895.1 Myscelus amystis hages
CCCCCCGCGCTCGCCGACCGCGCCGCCGCCGCCGCCGCCGGGATCGCGGTCTCGTTCGCCTGATGCACGTAATGACACGCGTTATATCATACTACTAGCTTTTGCCCGCGGCTTCGAGCACATTTAATTCGATATCTGAATTCATACTTATTGCCATTAAGAAATTCTGAATTGCAAGGCGTGCAAAGCCGCCGACAAAAGCTAGTTATGCATGTAAACCTTCCTCTTGAATCACACTGTCTATTTAAAAAAAACCACATGAAAATCCGTTGCGTAGTTATAAAGATCTACGCTTACATAGGGACAGGAAGGAAAAGCGACTTTGTTTTATACAATGTAAAGATTAGTAATGGTACATTTTTGGTACGTACAAGGTATGTGATTAAATAGTTTTGTATGCTTTGAGATTCTTCTTCAGATCTTTCCGATTTAATCTAATGTAGATTACTTTGTGTATAATGTAGATCTAATGTCGAACACTTTTCTTAGGAACAAAACTAATCATTAGTGCAACTCTTATCGAGGTAACAGGCGCACCGGATAATATTATTCTGTAGAATATACAGCCACATGTATATATTTATTCCTGTACTTGTTACCATACTTACTAGGACATCAGACCAAGAATCATTTAGTGGTTCGTTCGCCAAAGCTTCCAACGAGGGCTCGGCGTTGTCTATGGATGGATATTGATGTTCTTCACAAATCTAAAAAATAGATTTGCATGTTATCACATTTAGGGGTACAGTTTAAGTGGATTACTTATTATGTTATGTGGATATTACTAAAGTTTTGATAATGTCACACAGGTCACCTGATCTAATTCGATTTTAACACTAGATCGTCTTTAATATTTCTCTACTCGTAATTAGACGCATATTTTCGAGATCATGATATCTTAGGTGACGTTTTTTCTGGAATCGTTTAGAATCCGTAATACCTGTAACATGGCTCGCGTGGCGGTGTGCACGAGCGTCGCCCAGTCGAGCGCGGACGCGTCCGGCAGCGGCAGGGGCGCCGCCCGCGGGCTCATCGCGCCGCTGTGAAGGCCCGCGGGCGCGCCGCCGGCCGCCGCGTTCGCCGTACTGGTCGACACGACAGTCGACGCGGCACTAGACCGCCCGCCGTCGCCCAACTCTGCGTCCATCAGACGCATCAACTCTTCCTGTTACATTATATGTAATAATACAATTTTCTCATCATCAAGGTAGCAATGGGTTTCACGATTCTCGTGATTACCAATATTTTATAAATACACAAAGATATAGATAGTTTTTCCACAGTTTGACCGGCAGTAGTTCAAAAACACATTCATAATTAATAGAAAAACTCGGTAATATGTAATGATTAATAAAATAGAAATTAAAGGCTAATTAGAACTAATGGAATAGAAAAGATTACAGTGAGCGAGGAGGTGTTGGCGGAGGCGCGATGGCGCGAGCGGCGGCGCAGCGCCTCGCCGCCCGGCGACATCTGCGGCGAGCGGCGCGCGCTGCGGCCCGACCCGCCTGTGCAGCAAATATATTAATACAACACTACATGTGTAACCAGTCACGATTTACGTTGGAATACTGTTATTATGTACGTTTTACAAAAATCATGTTTTTGACATTGGGTAGTCGCTGTTGCTACTCTATAAGTTATAATGGACATCTGAAAATTTGCGGTGGTAACCGTGCCCACAGGCGGTAATAGAAAATCTCATCTTAACAGTGCATATTGAAATTGAGGATACTCTTTGATGCATAGCCTGGCAAAAGTAATAATGAGCCAATAGCATGCGTAAACCGTCATCGTCTCTGAACGTTTGCAGGCTTTACGGCTCTCAAAGGAGTGCGTCAGTGCCGTTTTGTGGTAGAACTGCGTTTAATATAGCGCAGCCCGAGCAAAGAGATGGCCAATAAGAGCGGCGGGCGGCGCGCCGTACGCACCGGTCCCGTAGCCGGAGCTGTCGGAGCGCGGCGGCGAGGCGCGGCGCCGGCCCGGCTGCTGCGCGTCGGCCGCGCCCTCGCCGCCGCACTGGCAGCGCGCGCTCAACGCGAACGTCACCGTCACCTGCGCACGCGACCTCTTCATTACACTGTGTCATATTACCTTGTATCTAGATCTATACATATAATATATAGGAGAGTTACAGCATTATATTGACTCATCGCGATATGACTGGAACCAGAAGACCTAGAGGCTTGAAATTTAGTAGGAATATTCCTTTTGGCGAGTAGACGTCTGCTAAGAACAAATTTTACGAAATTCCATCTGCAACCCCGCCTGGTTGCGGGGGTGTTAATTATAATGTATATAACAAAGCAACGTTTGCCGGGTCAACTAGTACATTATATATGATAGATCACATTTATGTTACTGCATAATCAAATCAATATAGAGAGTAATCACATGTATGTTGGAAATAAATATTTTATTATTATTATCATTATATAATTTATCAGATATAATACACTTAGACAGATAAAGGTAGATGACGAGTGGATTACTGACCGTAACAGGATCGGAGGTCTTGAGCAGGTCGACGAGGTGGTCGTGCGGCAGCGCGCAGACGGCGGCGCGGCACACCTCGAGCAGGCGCGCGCCGCGCTTGATGCCCGCGCGCGCCGCCGCGCCGCCGCCCTCCACCGCGATCACCAGCCCGTCCGCCTGCACGTGGAACCCTGCGTGCCACATCGCTACGTCACTTCACGCCCGTCGCTGCCCACCGAGTGGCTCGACCGTAACCGTTAATGATGATAATCACTGAAAGACACTACGTCCGATCCAAAAACAGGTTTATGAAAAATCATTTGGCAACGGTTACCGACATGGCTGCGTTGTCGTTCATATCAAAGTTGCGAAATTGGGTACTGACAGTGTGGATAATGACATTTACAATTTGACATGACCGCTACTGAAATAATAGGAAATCAGAATGAAAATTTTGTGCCGAAGGTAAAAAGAATCGGTAACGGACCGAGCTGCGAGGCGGCGCCGCGCTCGAGCGTGATCTCGGAGAGCGCGTGCGCGTGGTGCGGCGCCACGCTAGCCAGCCGCCGCAGCAGCGCATCGGCGCCGCCGCCCGCGCCCGCCGCGCCCCGCAGCCGGACGCTCTCCCCGCGGTGGTAGTACACGCGGGTCCACTCCCCGCTCACTACCCAGCCTGTGGACGTGTCAGTTTCACGCGTTACTATACTAAGCTTTATTTAGCTCTTATGTATGCTGATCTGATAATTACATACTCATACAAATCTCATAATTACATTATATTGTATCAACTTTAAATTAAGTTATATACATCTAAGGTAAAAATATTTTGTGTTCAAGCTTGCCAACTAAAGGCTTAAGATCTTACAGACACAATGTTGTTACAAAATTAGCATTACATTTAATTTCATGTAAAATTGTACATACAAATGAATCAATGTAATATTATAATACTATTGTCTCAAGCTGAAAATAACATTTTAAAGACATGATTTTTACAGTGATCACTAAAGAAACTCCCTATGTAATATGGGGTATATTGATTTCTAAGTACTTACCGAGCAAAGTATTCGTGGGCAAAACTAGAACTATCTGACGCGTGGTGTCCTCAACGACTACAATTGTGTCTGCAGAAACTCCCATCAAACAATCTAAGAGTATTCCACCAGCACCTTCATCCTGTACTTGAACCTGTAATGCAATTTAAATCTATCAAGTTTATTGTATAAAAATAAATCACTACTTTATATATTAACAAAAATAAGTTTTTTTTGTCTATACAATAAGAGTAATCGAAAATGAATTCTGTATGATAATAATATAATACTATTCAAAATTCATTTTGAAAATTACTAATCTTAATCAAACAGGCCTTTACCACACTCATAATTTGTCATAAAACTCATCATGGAACAATTATAACAAATACATGGGATCAGAATATTTATCATTATTTAAATATCTCTTTTGAGTGCTTATCTGGTAGACATATCCATGGGAACATTTATGTTGCTTTTCTTGTTGATCTTTTTCACAATGACACAGATGGAAAACGGGGATTTATTTTCCTGTTATAGTATGTATGTACTGCATAATCTAAGAATGATATAGTACTTACATGAAAGCATAGCGCCCCACCAACCAAAACATCATTGGTACAGTTATCCAGCCGCGGTGCCAGGGCATTGTTGTTGGAATTGTTGCTGCTTTTCATCAACAGAGATGAAAATATTGCTGGAAACATAAATATGAAATGGTTAAAAACCAATAGAACCCGAACTAGGGGTTTATATTTGCAGTAATTAAGTGTAATATTATCATAACAAAACAATTGTGTTTCAATAGCATAAGTAACATTAGACTAAGGAATCAGGATAGCATTAGTTTTTTACTACATGTGCAGTATGTTGTTGTTTGTTATATAAATTACTCACAAAATTTCTGGCCAGTTTCTACAGTTGTAGCGGTGACATAATTTTTGGCTAAGTCTTTCAAGTACTCTTGTCGAGTTCGTGTTGCCATTGTACTAAACTTTGGTGATTGGATTGCTGCATTTTCACCATTTATTACCTGCATAACAAATAAAATTGTTTAACATTGAAATTGCTTAATAGTAATAAATATATACATTATGTGAACTGATGTTATGTGGGTCTGGAATCTATGGACATCACAGGTTGAAGGTTTTTTGGACATTGGGTCCTTAGGTCAGCTATCTAGGCTGATGTCGAAACTCATGCCGTGATATCACCGTAACATTGCCTCAAACTGGAATACAGTGCATACAAACTGTTGTGTGCAGTAAAAATATACAAAGCAAAAGTGTTTTTACCAACAAACCCTGAATAGCGATTTCCAGAACCATAAATTAGCTTCATAATAAAATAAAATACATGCGTCCTTTCTGCTGATATGACTCACCTTACTTAGTAGTAAATCAGTAAAACCTTCACCCTTAGGATAAACTGCACTATCTTTTATGGGAGGACCAAACAAAGGCACTTCTTTAGCACGACTCACTGCTATACTATAATGAGTATTATCTGTACATGGTTCTATCACTCTCACTACCACAAAAACATGTTGAAATTGAGATCGAATGTTGCGTGGAGTGAAAGGAGCTGCACCGGGCTCTTGGAAGACAATTGTAACAATGTCATTCCCAATATGCCGCTTCCTTAACAACTGTTGTCTATTATTTGGCGTATATGGAAGCATAGTTGACACATGAAACATTATTTCACAACCTTGGTAGGTTGTATAAACAGAGTAAAGTCCAGTGGAATCAGTTCGGTTGTCGAGTCCAGCTTTATATTTATCGAAGTCTTTTAATCTAACAGTCTGTCCTAGCATTTGCAGAAACTCTACAAACGCTGGCCCTGCCTCTTGGTTATTGTACATTTCTTCTTCAGTGGATTGGCCATTTTTGCAATACATGACACCCACTTTGTAGTGTCTTGTCACACATTGCTCATCGAGCCTCAGTAGTTGTTCTTCTGAACTGTTACTCGAAATTCCAAGTCTGGAAAGGATACAAAAATTGTCATTCAGAAACAAGAGAGTATGTTAGAAAAAAGTAAATAAGCTTCGCTACTTTTAAAAGTAATAAAACATGTTCTTTATTCACCTCAGGCAACTGAGCTGCAGTTCTGGGGCAACATATTCCAGTACTTCTTTAGTATTGTATGTTGCGCTATTGTTGCTGGGTTTGGCCATGAGCAGAGCGTCCTCCAGCACCGATCCCCTAAGTGTCAGCAACTCGGAGGTACGAATGATCAGTCGATACTGCCACGCGAGTTGCGAAGCTGGGGCGGACGCGTCGCCGCCACCGCGCCGTAGTTCAACGCGCTCCTTCTTTATAGAGATCGCAACAGGACCTAGATTCTCATCCATTCCAAACCAGTTTTGATGAGCTGAAATGTTTTTGAGCATATATAAAACGAAACTTCACAAATAATTATATGCACAAATACATGTTAACAAGCAACTTTACAAATTTGACACGCGAATGTTATCCCTACTTGCTCGTCAGCTAAGCTGTACCATATTTTAGTGAAATATAGCAAAATAGGAGTATATTGTATGTATAAACTTTTTTGTGTGGGTGGCAATAGTTTGTTAATTGTATTAATTTGCATCAAATAATTGCCTATACAGTTAGCTGAATAAGATTTTGACAAAATATGTGTAAAATATAATAACATGAATCTTACGCTGTGTATAAAAATAATTCCTGTAATACAGTGCTCCCGAGTCCTGACTCTCTACTGGTAACGGTGTGAGAGATTTTGCGAAAGGACAGCCTAGTCGCCAATGGGACTGTCCTGGTGGAAATTCCAGCACTGAAAAGCCATATGCTGCGCGAGGCCGATGCCATCCTCCCGATTGTCCCGGGATAGCACCTCTTGCTGTTCGGGAACACAGTGATACACAACGTTCTTCCTCACCTGAATCCAGAATACAATGTTGTTATAATTTACAATTTAATTACAGTAAATTGGAGAGAAATGTCTATTACAAATACATATTATTATTAGCCACATACCTGGGCTCATGTTAGTGTTGGCATGAAACCCAAATCTAATTATAAATAGTCTGACCTACTAAAGTTAGATTAAGGGAACTCTGATTTATGTAGAGAGAAATTTGACTAGCCTCATGATCTGGTGGTTAGAGATCCTGACAGGATAGCAGAAGGTCATGGGTTCAATTTCCGAGGACAAACATCTCTGTGACGAGAACATTTGTTTGATCTTTGTGTGGGTGTGTCAAAGACTTATTAAATAGTATGTATGTATGTAATGTGTATGTGAGGATGCCCCAAGATATTATTAATTCATAACCTCAATACTATAGCATTAATTGGATTGTACAAAATGTTTTCTTATATTTGCATAATTGTCTAATAAACACATTTGTATCAATAGTTGTATAATATAGGATGCAAGTGAACAGGGTCAAAATGTATGTAATGTATATAATTTTCGACAACTGGTAATTAAGTTAAATGGTTATTAAGTTATTATATATACAAAGTATTTTTCTTAAAGGAACATCAAAAATTACAAGTAATTTTAAATATTGTGTGTTAAATATGAAGCTACTGAGAAATTGTTAAGTATGACTGAACAGGGCCATAGAACAAACTGGTTGTGTGACTCATTGATTAGGAATTTTGTAAGGACAATCTCACACAAGGATGAGAATTTAGAAAAGGCTTGTCTTTGTGCATTTATGCAAATTGATGCAACAATGCATGGTAATGAGCAATATTTGTCCTGTTATAGATTTACATAAAGAGAATCATAATGTATAAATTCAATATCTTAATGTATAGTATAAAATCACAATCCTTTTATCATTCAGATTCATTCATACATGTTGTATCCTAACAAGCAGTGAATACATTTTATGTAATAAAAATGTATGCATTATGTAAGCATACTTCTACCTCATACAGATAGTTATGTACATCTCACATTAACTAGGCTAACAAATCACAGTGAACTATTTTAACACAAATTAAAATATATCATAATAAGTTTTACTATAATTATGGAAATATTTTAAAATTTGATTTTTTTGTCACACAGTCGTTTGAAATAAAAACATTGAAGTGTTTATTAATTAGCAATCTGCGATTATTGACAGTGAATGCATGACTGATTATGTTAAAACTACATAATTACTACATTCATGAAAGAAGTGGCCATAATGAAGTTTAAAGGAAAGTTGTTAAAGAAAACAATGTAGGAGAGATTATTAATGATTTCACTTTTGAGAAATAATTGGTAATTATTTATTTATCGAAGTTTATTTATTACTTATTTGTGGAAGTTTTCACAGAAAACATTTAGTTGTATACATTTTCTACTAT
Source organism: Myscelus amystis hages (assembly GCA_018244895.1). Taxonomy (NCBI): domain Eukaryota; kingdom Metazoa; phylum Arthropoda; class Insecta; order Lepidoptera; family Hesperiidae; genus Myscelus; species Myscelus amystis. Next base: position 7,850 of record DWQT01000978.1, read on the forward strand.
TTCTAGTATACTAAACAAAGGTGCATTGAGCCATCACAGTAAGTATTGTGACATGCTATTAAGTGTGTCACCTTGTTCCCATAACTGACATTATGTGTGACATTCTTACAAAAAGTGAAGTCTACACTGTTTCACCTGCATCAAATAGTCATAAAGCATGTATATATCCTTTGTTGAGATCGGTGAAAAATACTTTGGCTTGCAACTATAATCAGAGTTAATGAAATGAAAGAGGTAAATTTGTAACTCTGTATTGTGAATTTTGAATTCCTGTCTAATCAAGATGAATATATTAAGATATTATGTTGTTTGTTATTATACGAGCTTTTGCCCACAGCTTTGCGCACAATTAATTTGGAGTAAAACAATTCCCCTTTCCCTATAATGTGAAAATTTGCTGCTATCTTTGAATATCTAAATTCATATACTGCATTTTACTTGTTGCCATTAAGAAATTCGGAATTGCAACGTGTGCAAAGTCGCACGCAAAATCTTCAAAATACATACAAACCTTCCTCTTGAATCACTTTAGCTATTTAAAAAAACCGCATCAAAATCCGTTGCGTAGTTATAAAGACCTACGCATACATAGGGACAGGAAGCAAAAGCGACTTTGTTTTATACTATTTAAAGATTGAGATGTGTGGATTTCCTTACCTCCTAATTCATTTCTAAAGAAGGGGCAGCTCTCAAGTAGCTCATTTGAACGACCATCCCCAGTGTCTGGAATGGCCTCTTCTCCCGGTGGTAAGCCCCGAGTCGCCAGTAGCGATGCAGCAGATGCTCCCGTTGTCGTATTTCTACGCCTGCTGAGTAATGCGCCACGGATTTCAGCTGTATAGCTCAAGTTAGCCATTAGAGATTGGCAATCATAGTGTGCAAACTGCTTCCTTTTATTTCCATCTGGGATGGATGTAATTGGACTATCTTCGATTGTTTGTCGGGGTATGACAGGTCCTGCGCCTCCCCACAACTTATTCAGTTTGAGGCGTGGTTTAGGGCTAATGCTGGCTCGAGGAGTCGGTCCATCCGCATGGTCCCCGGCCAGTACATCCGGTAGGCGTTCGGCGGTACGGCCCAGCCCCGAAGGCTTGTCAGTAACGCCGCCGTAATTGTGAACCATTGCAGGAAGTCTTTCACTTGCCCCGCCGATCACGTCGATTGAACCGTGGCTGCCATATTCCCGGCGTAGTCCGTTGCTGGACGAGTGTTCGGCGTATATTAAGTCAAGACTCGAGTTACTACGGTACATAACATCTCTGGTTTCCTTTCTTCTTGGATGATCTGGAGCGTACATGGCATTATTTTGACTTTTACCGACCCGTTATTTAATTACCAACAATCGCAAATGTTCGTAAAATGTAATAACATGTATCAAATTCTCATATGTTTCTTAAAAAATTGAAACATTTCACCGAACAATACTTTCCCAGTAATATCACTTGCACTTATTTTACCATAATTACAGTTAGCTGGATAAGAATAAGATTTTGTCAAAATTGGTATAGTTATCAATAGTACGAATTGTGTAGTATCTTAGGAGTATATTAAACGCAACATTCATTTCTACCTCGATGTACGGATAAGCACATTACGTGAAAATAATTTATTGCAAAGCTGCAAACAATTGTGGTATAACATTCTAAATATTCTAAAATGAATGATGGACATAGACAGACAGCCAGATGATATTATCAGACAGATAATATAGCGCAAACTGATTCTACACAGATAATAATAGATCATAGATAACGTGAACTATATATTTCTTTTGACCTTTTTAAAGATGAAATAAATTAGAGTTAATTTTATTTTGCTTGTTACCGTTACAATATAGATGTTATAAGATTTCACAAAATGTTCTAAAAAATATTTTTCATGAACTGGTTTCGTATTATAAAGTTTGAAATGTAGGTGGAACAAAATATTTTGGCTTATGGTGTTCCTCATAAGTTTTAAATAAAGAGGGCGTTACTGAGACTAGACATATATTTTTTGCCAATGAAACAATTGTTTTGTTTTGATTTATTGGGCACATCAAATTTATCAACATAAATCCATAAAAAATTAAAATTCACAGTTAATTGGAGTAGACGTTATAGTTGCAAGATTTGATAATAAATAGCTGGAGTTTTTAAAAATATGCACTAAACAGATAATCCAACAAATAACAAGTTGATGAGGATAAAATTATTTACTAGGGCTTTATGGGTTGTTAGCTATTGTAAAAGAGTATAAAAAAATTATTATATTATTGGAAATAAAAGATTAAAATTACAAACGGAGGCATTTTACATGAAATGCGCTAATAATCACAAATACGAATAATAACATTAAAATTGCACAGGAAATTGGTACGATGACCACCACCTTTTTTTACAATCTAAATTCCACAGATACTTTATATATATTATATTTTTAAATTTCTAACAATATTGTAACGAAATACTATAGTCTGTCACACATTTAAATTGGACTACCGATATTGGATTGGTACTTATATTGATGGCATGGTTGTGTTCAACTCAAAACTTTCAATGTTTTTTAACTGTTCGCTTTTTTTACAGAATAATTTTTGAAAAAAAAAATTATATCGTGAAGCTGTTATTATTACAACAATATATTTCGAATTGAAACGAGTGGAATCCACTCCATTCAGTGGATGTCACGGTATACTAGAGGTGACCATTTCAATACTACATACTTTCAATTGCACTTAAATTGACAGATGATATTAACTGGACTTATATTATTATGAATCCTCATCCCGCAGTCTTGTTAATAACAAATATTATCCAAAAATTGTTATTAATACCTGTTACTAACTGAATAGGATCGTTAGGGACCTGGCGTGATGGTTATGTATATAAGTATGTATGTATGTACTAACTGAAAAACGCACATTACACAATCTCCTTTTCAATCATCCAATTAGAGGGTGTTTGCAATTGTCCATGAGTGGTGAGCCACTAGTGCTTCTCTCTGCACGTTTGCTATACTTCACGAAACATTTTCTTATTGTATAATGTTTTTAAATTAAAAATATTCGTGATTATTTTCTGTACCTTCTCTGACATTGTATATTCGAATATTTTATAATTAGAGCTTGTTTACTTTTAATAGACTGTTAATTTTACAACATGCCTTAATGTAACATAGTAATTACACAATTGCATTAAAATAATACTCCAATAGTAAATAACAGTCACAAGATACGATATTGAAATGAAACCCGTTATTTTTCTTATTTTTATTCTAATAACATGCTAAAATAATAAGTATTACGGTTAGTTATGTTTAATTCGTTTTTATCTTAACTTTCAGGCTTGTCCTGTTTTTCACTTTCGTCCGAAGATATTGTGTCCTGTAAAGTGCAAAACCATATAGTACCGCCAACATTAGATAGTCAATTAAATTTTTACCTCATTCATTTATCAATGACATTGGCGTTCTTTTGGTGTATGCTACAGTTCTGTCTTAGTTATGAACAGGATCTGCAGGAGACTACTCGTATATAGCTCCATAATTCACGTTTACATTAATAAGGAAATTTGACCAACCATCTTCATAGTCAAGGCTTTCTCAACTTCCGCTTCGATCTTTCTTGTCTCTTCAGGCCCCACCAGCTGCGCTCTCAAACTGTCTACTGCCAATCGTACTAAATATTCCAACTCTTCGGCTGGTGCTTGTATTCCGCATTCTGTTCATTTAGTCAATTATTTTGGAGTTGTTTGGATTTCCAATTAATTTATACATATTATTAATACATAAAAAAGTGTACCGAAAAATAGAAGTGCCTACTTACATACTAATACCACGAGAAACAATGCTATTTAAGCCATACCTTTTATATCCTCCACGATCTTAACTATTTGGATAAGATCAATGGCTTCGGCGGTAAGCGGATGTTCTTCATCAATTAATGAGTTCACGAGAGACGCCATTGTCTCATTGGTTTCTGCGAATATAAAACTCGTTTCTTTTTAAATTATTCACATATTACATATTTATGGGCTTGGTTTCCAAAAGACGCTAGCAAGGTGAAATGGCAATGGACTGGCTACAGAGGTCTAATATCCTAAGGCGATGTAATAACCGGCTTTTAGTGTGGAAACCGCGAAAAGACAAAAGTAGTGTATGCCACTCTCCTGTTGGCGCTGCGACGAGTGCCGGGCGGCGGGAAGATCCTTTAGAAAGAGAGCTGAACACCACACTCAGTGGCACGGTTTAGACTAGACAGATTTTGGGTGCCCTATAATAATCACTTACACACCGCGTGTGATGTCTGCCAATTCGCAATTGTCGAGTTGTGATAAACAGGATCTCATTGCAACCTATTCCGACACGAGACTTATGACCAACAGTGACACGTCAAAAGGTCGACGACGGTTGAAGGTATACCCAAGTCCGCCGAGTCTGCAGTGTGCAACAACGCCGCGAGTGCTGGTCCTAAGCGCTGGTGGAGCGGCTCTCGTGCGCCCGACACTTCCTTCAAGGCCTCCTCTAAGGACTCCATCACTTTGTGCGTCCCAGCGTCTGCACCTTCCATTGCTTCTATCTGTTTTGATTCAATTAAATGTGTTATTATTAGGTAATTTTATTAATACGCTTCTATGTGAATCGTGCAAGGCTTGAGGTTACATTGTATTCGAGAACCTTTGTGCCTAGGGCGAAAGTGAAGAGGATTTTTTAATCAAGCAGAAGCATAAGTACCGATCGCTGCATCAGGACTGTGGTACAACACAGCTGTGTCAAATTGCTATTTTAATAAATTACTTACGTGTTGTCTAATCAGCCGGTCGGCTAAAGCGGCGAGCGCATCGAAGGCCCGCGTTTGTTTCTTGTACAGGCTCGGATCGCCTCCGTGCCTTAGTAACCATTTCTGTACTAGCGTATCGACCACTTCAAACCGGGACTTGGCTCTGTATTATATTGTATAAATTGATTTACTTATATATCTTAACGCCACCTCTTTAAAGTAACAAACCATTGGACAAGAAACGAGTAGTTTCAGTTCTGAATCTCGAAATGAAAACGTATCACTCTAATATTATAAGGTACACATGAAGCCGGTATCTTTTCGGGCAATGTAATAATCGAGAGAATCGTTACTATGAATATTTAAGATAGTCGTTGAAATTAGCAGTTTAAACATTTGGATGGATTGCACTGGAACAATTGCGTACAATAGATGGCGACTCCTCGGATGCCGCAGGTGTCCGGTGGCGACGGTGACCACTTACCATCAGGTGGCCGTCTGGCCCCGTCTTAAAAAAATAGTCAAGTTACCCCGACACGACGTCGGGCAGCAGCGCCGTGAGCTCCTTCAGCAGCTCCTCGCCGTCGTCCCGCGACACCCTCATCGCGTCCATGCAGTCGTACAGGAGCTTCATTATGTTCACATCGTATATCAGCTTCACAGTAGAGCCGAGTGGGGTTCTGCACACAAGACGTAATCATAAATATGAACATGAAGGAAATTACAGTCGCACACGCTTCGCTTTTAATCGGTTCAGTCGTATTACGCTGGTTCAGATAGATAGATAGATAGATAGATAAATATTTGTATAAACACTGTTCTATGTATCTATAGATATTATGTAAAAGTATCTATTGGATGTGTATTTAGTATGCATTTAAAAATGTCTACATCTGGTTGTAAATTCTCTGGTTACCGCAGTGAGCTCATTATAATTTGGGATCAGACTGCCGCGTATGAAATGATCTAAAGCTATTATAGTATACCATAGCAATACATACATGGGAAAATATTTCTTTCGTTGCTCTCTTGGAGGCTGCGGCAACATAAACAAGTATATCTGAGATTGATCAGATTCCACAGCAGTCGACACGGACGGTGGTATTACATGCGAGAGCGGCTTCAGGCGTAGATTGTGGATCTCTTCTTCGAGAACCTAACAAATTATATTTCTAGGTAGAACATTGGTATTAAGTAAAAACTACTTTAAATTTGATTGGCCTAGAGTTAGTATTGCTTAATTAAGTTTTATAATATACGAACAGCTTAGTTATTCATTTTTTTTGAATGGATAACTTATTGATTTTAAGCCAGATTGTGAGTCTCGCGCGGCTAGAGCGTCACCATATTTACCTTAATCTGTTGCATTTGCTGTGATCTTACAATTCGCAGACGCACTACATCCCTTTGATACTGTTCAGGTTCATATGGCCCAACCATTTTGCTTGGGTCTTTCGGGGACTGAAATGTAGACACACTGTTAAGCCTTTTCCTAAATACATAAATAAAGGTATGACGCAACGGTTACTAGGTTTGTCGTTTCCATAGTCGCGTATAATATAAAAACTAGCTGTTACACATGGCGTTGCCCGCGTAACTCCTGATCTCGTGGGACTTTCCCGAAATATATAAAGTTAGCATGCAAAGTCTCAGCCCGATCGGTTTAAAATTGACTAATTTTCATACAAACTCTCATCCCCTATTTTATCCCCTTGAGGGTAGAATTGATCAAAATCCTTTCTTAGCGGATGCCCACGTCATAACATCTACCTGCATGCCAAATTTCAACCCAATCCGTCTAGTGGTTTGGGCTGTGTGTTGATAGATCACCTTTAAGTTTTATATATATAGATACACTCAGAAAGCGGTTCTATATCAATGTAATCATTAGGGTGATTCTTTATACCTTGTGCGGTAGAACGTCCGCTTGCAGAGCGGCAGCGAGCCGTAGCCTATCAGAATACCGATCGAGAACGCTCAGGTACTTTTTCTCGAGATCACTATGTCGTTCCTATTAAAATAATACACAAATATTATTCTTTATTTTTCAAGTTTGTTGCAAGCTTTGTATTCAATGATTTATACGTTGTATAATCAGTTGAAGGTTAAAACTAAAGAAAATCATTCAGTCTACTATAAATCTGGCCAAGATAAGAATGAACAGGTACGGTGCTCAACGATTTTTTTTCAATTGAAGAACTTTGTACATTTCCGTGGATACGATTAAAAAAGAAGAATTTCACATCTCATTAAATCTGAAAACTTTTTTCAGCTACGCCGACAAATCTAAACTTGGTTTGTACTGAATTCGGCTGACTATTTTGCATTGCACCTTACCCGCCAGGCTCTGAGCTGGTTGAGTAGCTGAGGCAGCGCGTGCTGTGTGGCTTGGAACTTGTGCCGTCGAGCGAGTTGGCGCAACAAGTCGTCCAACGTCTTGTCGACGCGCCGCGGGCGGCCCAGCTTGCGGGTCAGGACGTCTCTCATTTGAGCGCGGAGCTCCTGAGCGCGCGCTTCCATAGCTTTGAGGTCAATGTTCATGCGAAATAAATGGGTGCGGTTGGTTCTGAAATTATAGTCTCGGTTATATGTATGTAGCACAAAACGGTACATGTAACTGTCCGCAATATTCCCATTTAGTAGCTCAATACTTTAAACTTAACTTACTTCTGCCTCTGTTTCTGTTGCCTGATCTCCTCTTGTATCTCGAACACGCGTCGTCGTAGTTTCTTCAACATTTCCTCCGGGAACACGACGGTCTTCGAGAGCCCGCCGGGCCCGGTGCACCCGCGAACGGCTGACGCTCGAATCTGATTGTACCGCAGCGCCACTACTTGATCCACTTCGTTCATACAACTTTGTTTTTCCAACTTAAAATTAAGATGGAGCATATTAATTACGGCTAGGAAAGAAATTGTCTAGTTTGTATCTTCTCGAAGTTATTAATTCGAACCTTAGATGAGGAATATCATAAACCATACCATGAATTCTCTTAGTTCGTTTTTTCTATGTTCCAGTTGTAAAGAGAACTTGCGCTTTACTTTATTGTGTGCATCGATGTCTTTCCGTAAGAGATCCACAAGGCGATCCTTCTCCAACATGTCTTGCTCGTGCTTGTGCCTGTGCACAAATAATGAAACAATAAAATTAATTCTTGATACAAAGATGATGGAATAAAAACCGACCAAGCTACCCAAATAAACGAGTGAAAGACAAAATCACATCATATTCATATATTGTGAATGTTCTGTTTGACGTACCTAGTGTTCCTGAGTTCATAAGTCTTGTTATAAATATCGACATCGCAGCCCTCAGGACATATATTGGGATCCAGGCGTATGGGTCCAATGTCGCGGCTGTCTAAGCTGCCTTCATCTTCTTCCTCGCTGCTTGACGACGAAGATTCCGATTCCGACGATTCTACGGACGCACGCGCTTAGATTTGTTTACATGTATTTTATTATATTAAACATAAAAGGATTTACTAATGGATATACATATTCGTATGTTACCATATAACCTCCTCTACCTTCTAGTACCAGTCCCGTTAATACTGGTTTGCTGAGATAGACCGCATAAACCGAGAGATAGACAAATATTTATAATGAGTTTGTTTGTATTTTAGCGTTGTGTTAATAAATATAATTATAGATATGTGTTCGTGGTTGGATTTACCGTCATCGTCATGGTCGCGAGGTGGGCGATATTTCTTCTTGAAAATCCTGCGCAGGAAATCGGCAAATTTGTTGTCGTGGACAAGTCGTTTGAACTGTCGTTGGAGCTCTTGGCACGCGAGATCTAATTCATCCTTCTCGTTATAGTGTTCTACTATTCTCTGTTCGCAGTCCGCGATCTGATCCTGAACTCCACGAACCTAAAACCACATAACAAGCAACACTGTATTCCATTCCAGCTTGAATGAAAGAAGCTATACCTATATGAAGAAATATGAATATTCTTACTTGCATCAATTTTGCATAGACCCTTTCTGCAAGTCGATCTTCATGAGCCTCGAAGCGATTCAAAACATTCATTTCTCTGTGCAACTGATATAAATGTAGCTCTAGTAGTTGATTCTTTTCCTGTAAAGTATATCGTACTTATGTCGTATGCGGTCCGTTGAGGCGAAAACGGGGAATACACCAACGATTACGGTGCTGATTGTGCTATGCCGGCAACAAGCGCAGTTTGGATTTCGTCATCAGCGGAATAGCATGTAGGAAAAGTTTCGTTAATTTTTTGCATTGTCATTGGTTTTTTTATTGCCTATACCTAGCAAACAGGCAGACGGGCCACCGGATGTTAAGTGGTCACCGTCGCCTATGGACACGTGCAACACCAGAGGAGTTACCCATGCGTTGCCTTTCGGAGGAAAGCTCTTGGTTACCTAAATTATAAATGTTAAGCACAAATGTAAAATAACCCACGCAACGTCGAATAAAATGTCGGCCAGTCGACATGTACGTATGTATAAATAGTATAAGATGTAATAAATATTTTTTTGTCAACCGTATAAAAGTTAAACCTATTTATAATTTACCTGAACTCTAATCCGTTCACGTTGTAGTTGCCTCAACCGAGAATCGAAGTGTTGAACGGAGACCTCGGCGTCAGCAAGCAACATATCTTGTTCATAGAGATGTCTGAAATCAGTCAAAACGTATTACTTTTAATGACATATTTACTTTATGTGACAATTATACCCAATTCTGTTCTATAGTTTAGAAGGATCAAGAAACAAACAGTCAGATGCCGTCAGCGACTTAGTTTTATACAGAGAAGGAGATAGACTTCATCTGTCTGAAAGGTTCTCAAAACGCAAAACCTTTACAGTATGTATGAAATAGACAGAGACTACTTAGTCAAAGCCAAATTTGAATGTTAAAATTTCCACCTTTCAATTCTCCTCTCCCTAATTTCAATCTCCATGGCTGAAGGCTCGAGGTCTTGTTTTATTTTAAAGAGCTCCCACGAAGCAATTAGTGGACGACTTTCTGCAAATAATATTAATGATATTATAAAAAAAGTGAGTATAATAAATGGTATCTATAAAAAAATATTTATGTTCATCATCGATAAACACTAAGTGACCGATTAAACAGAATCTATGCCTGCCTGAATAAAGAGGGTATTTACCCTAAGTCTATTTAGACTTAGGAGAAAAATATGCAATCAAAATTTGCAAAGTGAAATTACCTGTAATTGGTATAAATCGGGGAACGCGCGGCTGCAAGACTCGTGCCTGCGGCAGCATGGTAGACTTCCTCCGATCTGGTTTCTTCGCTATGGTAGCTCTGGGTGCCGTCGCCAGGACGGGCTTTATCTAAACGTTTCAAATGTAATGTAGGAAATTTGACTGAAAGATTGATAATATTCATATATAAAATAAATTTAATTATTTTGAAGGCACTTTTAAGAATTGTATTTGTTAAAATTAAGTTAGGTTATAAACATACAAAAATATAGTTTTCACTATGACTATAATACTATGTATGTACCTAATAACAAGAACGAATTCCTGTTACTTGAATCTATACCCAGTATCTAAATCGTGACTACCTGTAAAATGTCACATAACGATCGCTTTGATTGTCACATAGAATTCAAACTCTTGAAGGTGTTCAATAAACAATTTATTGTATTTAAAACGTTAAAACATGTAATACCAACCTCAAGGTTTTTTTCGGGGAACTCCAGCTCTTCATCGATATTGGGCACAGGCGGGGGTTGCTTTGCCATTTTTTGTGAGATTTCCACGCGAATCTCTGCTAATCTTTCGCCAATCCGCTTCATTTTATCTACCAATTCTACCTTGTTTTGCCGTAGTTTTAAAACTTTCTCGTTGAACACGTGCTTATTGTCATAAATCTGTGTATTGTAATTATGGCTTAAAAACTAGTCGACACAGTCAAGAATAAAAGAAATGTAAAATTATTTTTTCTTTCAACATTATAAGAATACTCTAGAAATCTATCTTTGATCTTTGCAATTATTAAATATAACTTTAATAGAGTACTCGCTGTAACCTGCGTAGGTTGCTACACCATAAACTAAAATAAATTTAAAGGAAGAACAGTGGCGCCACCTGTCGTAAATTGTTCGTACCAACTCTGAAACCTTCCCGGGCTCGTGCACAATAACTTTGCTAAAGATCATCACATGATCAAATGCATAGTTTACGAGTTTATAAAGAACATACA
>DWQT01000979.1:0-18796 GCA_018244895.1 Myscelus amystis hages
ACAAAAAAAAAAAAAAAAAAAATTATATAGTCAAAATACACTAAAAAAAAAAAAAAAAAAAGATTTCGCGGCCGCGGGAATTTCAACTCGGGCCGACCGCAGCACAGTTATGGGTATAGTGTTCATTTACATTAAACCACGGAAGCTTAAGTATAAGTTTCGAAATTTCCAACTAGTATCGTTCTATAGTTCCAAGGTGATAACGATTAGCAACATCAGCAAACGTCGATGAGTCATCTACACTTGAACACTGACACAGCACTCGTTCACTTTTAACCGTCACTTGCACAATTTAGATTTTGATATTGTTTTTACAATCTCACTACACCACTTTGCGTAATTGTTTTATTACTGAATGGAAGAGGGTTTTATGAACTTTAGGTGTAAGTTAGTTTTCCACATAAATACGACTTTAAAACCACTTGTCACAATTTTTTCCGGCGATATACACAGCAGACGTCTTAACACCTCCGCGGCGGCGGGGGGAGTATCTAGTAAGGGTTAAGTATACAGAACATAGGTTGATTTTATAGCTGAAACCTATGTCTAACTGTTTTAAAACAAATCTGGAACCAAGGGTTTAAATAGTTTGAGCTAAATACATTTGAATGCGAGTAAACGGTCTGAGTCGATTTTTTTGCTCCCTAGTGTATATTAGCTGACCCGGCAAACGTTGCTTTGCTGTATAAATTATTTTGCCGGTGTCGCAATATTTTGCTGCTCCTCTCCTATTCATTTTAGCGTGATGCATATAGCCATCCTCGATAAATGAGCTATCTAACACTGAAAGAATTTTTCAAATCGGACCAATATTTCCTGAGATTAGCGCCTTCAAACAATCAAACAAACTCTTCAGCTTTATATTATTAGTACAGATTCATGTTTGTGAAATGCGACGTAATGCTATGTCAACTTTTCGATATGGTTCAATAAAAAAATGATCAAATATGAGGATTATTAGAAAGGTACTGGTCATTATTCCAGTATGACAGAAGTCTCGTAAGGCACTACGAAAAGAAATGGTAACAAGATTAATTATTATAGGCATACGAATAAGCAGTAAACATCAAGAAACCATGAGTCTTCTACATTTATCACTCTCTTTATACATGGAAACCAATTTCGAAGTCTCTTGACTCCCTATTAGGCAATATCTGAGCTATTTGTTCAAGGTTATTAATCGAATTATACATTAATTTTAGGTTTTTTCTTATCTACATTCCAAGGAAAATGTATAGATTTTATTATAGCAGTGAATGGCAACACAGTAAGGAAACCAACACACTAGAATTTTCGCAGAACCAGAATAGAGATGGTAGAACTGAGGAGATTTTTATTGTACATAGGGCTCAATATAGTGCTTATCTTTATTTGAATATTTGCCAATAAAATGATATTTATCGTATCGCTTGTTAAGTTCTAGCAATACCAGATTCTTAGTTTTTAGTTTTCCTCAATCATTAACTTTTGTGTTCTTAAAGCTATTATAAGTCCATTATTATTTAATTAATCCACTTCATACATGGCACAATTGCATTTTAATGAACGCTCCTTTAATGCTAATCACACACTTCGCCGTCAACATATTACTGTCACGCATGTGGTATAGAGAAACTGAAGTATTTTCGCTCGTCAAAACTGTAATTACTTACATAAACGAACAATGGTTAGGGAATAATTAAATGAATAATTATATAAGTAAAAAAATATAAGTGGTAAATAAACCATATTCAATCGTCTTATACAAAGCATCAGAAGAGATTGTGTCCAAACGTTGTACTAAAAGGCAAAGCTTAAAAAAAGGCTCCTAATAGATAATCTGTTTATTTATTTAAAGGGTCGCCAATGGAAAGTACACAACACAGCTTATCACGTAATATTACACTCTGAGCGACATAATGTGCCTTCTCAATTATAAGCAACCACGGGTTTAGCCAGAAATGATATGGAGTTAATTTTGAATGATGACAACCATTTTATTATTTAAAATTGTTGCTAAAATTTAATACTAACGAGTGTTTTACTAGCATCTGTAATAGTTATGCCCTTACAACGTTCATCCCATAATTAGTTCCATGCAATATCTAAGTATGTAAATACTTTGTATAGTGTTATTGTAGTAGTTACGTCTTGACGTGGATACATGTAATTTTGCGGCAGGACTTGGGTCACGTACGTTCCGACTAATAAGAATCGATTAGATAAATCTAGTAGTGCAATTGATTTATTGCAGACAGCGAAGCAATCTTTGAACACGATCTTAATAGAGTGCGGCGACAGATTCAAGATAGACCTAGGTTTATTTCATATTAAAATGTGTTCCGTTGTTCAATTGGAGCAATGATAAAATATAGGGTCTTTCTCGTTTTTTACTATTACTCTATTATAGATTAATTTTTGTAACAGTGAATTTGCGTATATCGGAATCGCTTGATACTGTGTAATCATTTGAAAAGGTATAAACAATGTTCTCAAAGTGAAATCTGATTGTAATTTTCAATATAAGTTTTTTTTTTTCAAAAATAACATTCAATTTATCGAGTGACGTCTAGTGTTATTGAGATTACATTTTGAAATGGGAGAGTTGTAAACAAAATCAGTACCTACATATAAATATTAATTAGCATTTGTTTCCGTATCCGTCTGACGATACCGAAACAACGGATTTTTACGGTCTTATTACATATTATATGGTTTATTCCTCGAAACGGCTTAAGCAATTTTGACCACTTTTTTATGATGTAGAGAAATTCACAGAGAGTAATTAAGGTCAGAAACGAACCACTCGTCTACGAGGCCAGTCAATGCCCGTTTTCATTTAAGATGCGACCGACGCATTGTAGGGTAGTACTATTTTTTTTTGGTATTACCAGTGTCGAGGTTTACGAATTCACTCCGCTATACAATTATCAGTTACATAACCGCGTGCATATATCTGTTATGTAAACATAATGAATACATGCGTGTGTCTGTTAAAATTTGTTCGGCTGATAAACGCATCGGGCCCGTCCTGTTATCATTGCTCTATGTACAACATGTTCGCAGTAGGGCTGCCAAAGAATATAGTTTTCAGTGTTTAATAGTTATTCGGTATAACAACTAGAGTAGGTACTCAATATGAATAATAGTATTTTTTTAAATATAATATATATCAAAAAAAAATTATAAATATCTTGCGACTTCCTCTTACGGCTATCTGATCCCAGACTAGGCTGAGCCTGAATTATATTGATCAGAAAGTTGATAAACTACATGAATACGTACAATATAGTACTAATGTTACATTTCTATTAGGTATACTCGGTCACGAAAGAAAAGTTTGCTCATGACACAAACGTTTGTCCTAGGTGGGAGTCGATTCCACGATCTTATGTTTAGGAGTAAAAATCTCTAACCATTACACTAACAGGCCAGAGACTTGTAAATAACATTGATAATCGAAGTTCCATCAAATTAGTATGCAGCATAATTAGAGGAAACGACAAACATACAGTGATGTATTTTATTTTATATGGCAACACCCACAATATAAGGCGGCAGGATAATCATATTTTTTTATTCACAAAGAAAAAAATTAACAGTGGCAACCCTATAGTACCAGTGGTAAAAGGAGTGAGGTTATCAGCGCACTGTGGATAAAGTATAACTAGTACGTTTAACAAGCAAATGACTTATTAACATCACATGAAATGACGCGAACACAAAAGTGGACTAAGCACACGTTTAGAATATACTAAAGATCTACTATAATTGGCTTGAACAAATATTGTTATTATTAGTGGAACACTGAGATATAAGCAGATTGGAATTATGAATCGTGTCTAAGCAGTTTCGAGGCATCGTTGCAGATACGAGTATTTACTGTGGACCAGAGAGAGTGAAATACTAGAGAGAAGCAAGAGAGTGTAAATCTCGACATTGGACGGTTCAAAGGGTTCTGTTAATGTGTAAAGACAAATTTCTGTTACTATTTTCAAAATACATACTACAATTTCCTTTTAATGAGAAAGAAAAAAACGGACACCGGTTAAGCATAAGCTTACGGAACTACTACTTGGGTTAAAGAAAACTTATAGAAAAATAAAATAAAAAATTTTCAAAACATAAGTACCGACGTTTGTAAGTGAATCTAAATTTGTAAAAAATACGATGACTTATAAACTTACATTATCAATGACTCCATCGCGTCCATTTCTTCGAACAAAACTATTAAATCGTCAAATTTCTCACGTGTGTTATTTTTCAATGGCCTTCTGTCAAAACACTTCAACTTAACCTTCGAACATGTATATTCAATTGTATAAAATTAAAATAAAATTTACATAGACCTCAATTTTTGTACCCGTAACAGATAAGTGTTCCGGACAAGAGACAACGAAAATCTGAATACTGACGACACCCGACACACCCTCAACGAAATGCCTAAGGATGATCTTCCCATAATTCGTAATGATAGTCACAATGTCTGGAGTGCAGAATCACATGTTCTAATCAGCTGATAAACGGACGCTGGCCCGCTTCCAAGCTACATTAGTAAGAGCGCAGATATGCTGAAAACGAAACTGACACAGCGATTGATGGCGAGATTTTTAGACATAACATTGCATACAGAGCAAACAACGATTGAGTCACATTACAATTAGGAGGAATGCAACCTTAAATTAGCTCTGATAGCCCGATTTAGCCCGTGATAAATTTAGATTTCGATCTGACGTTTGAAGATTGAGCGCAGCTCGAAAAAGTCTGAAGAACGATTAAAAGACGATTATAATAGTGTTTATGTGGAAAACTGCACAGCACGACTTGTGGACGTCGACGATAAAATCAAAACAGTAGATAACCTACAGCTGTCGAAGGTGGTGCGCTTCAGATTAACTTATCGACGTTACACAATACACGATTTCAGTGTGCTTCCACGTACTTGGAAAATTAATAACACGCTTTATTCTCGAAAACAAGAGCAGACGTATAGAAATAGGGGAAAGCTATGGAAAACTTTTATGTTACTAAATATAGGAACAACTAGATTACTAGTTAGTTAGGAATCATGATCTGGAACACTTCAAATCAAAGGTGAGAATACTTATGTGTTGCATCTTAGGACGCAACTGCAATTTTGTTGTAAAAAAGTAAATAAAAAATGATAGAAATAAAGAAAATTTTAGTGCATTTAGCTGCAAAAATGGAACAAGCGTAAATGAAACAGTACCTATTAACGCCTCAATGGTAATGAACTACAATTATTATTTGTATTATTTGTAGTTAACATATGAATTTAATGAAACAGATAAAATCGATAACCATTTACGAGTTTTTTATGTTATAAAAAAGCATTGGGAATATATCCCCATTACAATACAAATGTTTCTCTTGTAGCATTCATAAGTGAAAAGATTAAATATATTAGAGCGTGATAAATGTTATTTGACCGGAATCTTTTTATTGATAGACTATAAATAACAAACGTTGACCCAGATTTTTTTCAATGGTACCATTGTGAGTGTGGTAATTTTTTTCTATGATAAATATATCGATTGACACTTACATAAAGTCTTCCAGATCCACGACATTCGTATATTGACACGGTTGTCCGTCAACGTTATAGCACATGGAATTATAATCCCATTGCTGACTCTGCGGGGTCTGCTGGCACGGTAGGTTTAATGGGCTGTGGACCAGATGCTGAGGATACACGTTCTGGGGCGGATGTTGTTGAACTTGCGAATAATATTGAGACGTATCGTCGTACATTGGATAATTTCCATTGTAACACTGCACAGATGGATCACTATACACAAACGGCACGTTCGTATTGGAAACATTGTAATGGCTCACGGGCTGTTTGATCCACTGGCTGGCCATCGGGCACTGCACGCTCCATCCTGCCTCCTCAAAGCTACCCACGACCGGGCAATGTTGAGGTAGACGATCATCAGACACGAGCATATTGCTGGTGAGAATCCGAGTCACATATAAAGAAAACGATAAAACAGTCCATCGGGGAACATAATCAACGTGCGACTGATAGCAGCAAAGATGGGCTTATCTCACTTCGTAATAACTCGCATAGTAGCAAAAAACTTGATATATAAGATAACGAAACACATTATTAAATTCGACATTATGTGCAACGCTGAAATCGATTATCGTCACGCAGTCAAAAGTGACATTCAGCAATCGCTCAAGATAATTCAAAAACTGGTAATACTTTTTTGAAATGCTAATCGATTACTTCTGTTCTTATATAATTGAAAAAGAGAATTAAAAAAAGTTTAACACAATTCAAATCTTGATACTGAAAATCATCAGTTGATAACAACAAAAGAATGCGCATTAATTTGGCAAGAAGAGGAGAACTCGCCCATCTTTCGGACAACAATTGTAGGGTATCATTAAAATCAGAGAACATGCCTTCTAGGGTCTTACAAAGGTCTATAATACGATCAATAACGAACAAGGTCAATTGTTCCAGTGCGTGAATAAAGGAACTATAAAGTTAAATGCGCAGTAGTAGTACCTATTACATACACGTATCATTATAAACAATAACAATGATTAATTAGCATCGATATTATATGTCTCCTGAACTTTCTCTTTCCAGATATAGCAATCGGTCGCCCAATTCGATTCATTATAGCGATAAGGCGTGGGATTTATGTAGCAAACATAATCATATAATCTCGTGATACGTGATCACGAGATTTATGAAGGTCGCTGAAGAATCATTAGAAACTATCATTTTTTCGGTTTAGAATTTGCGGCAAAAACTATTTATGTGCATTACAAACGATATACAATTGTCATTACGCACTTACACCTTTCTGATTTACTTGATTTCTGATCCCAATACATAATATTATAAAGAGGAAAAAACCCGCCGTTCAGGCCCAAATAGACTAGAATATTGATTATGAAACGAAAACAAATAAAGATATATTTACAGAGCAGAATTTGGTGATGTTAGAATACTGAAGAGCGGTGTCACAACTCACATCAAATTGATACGCTAACGAATCGATACGAACCCATGATAAACCGAATCAAAGTTAGTGTTACATAAAGAAAAAAACCTGTCCAACCGGGGCGAGCGAACGTGGCCACGTTTTAATTGTGCCGGCTACTGAACTTGCTGCGTGCATCTCTGTATGCATTCGGAATCAAATGTGTGTCTTAAAAAAATCTTATCCGACTCTCTAAATGCTTAGAGCCAACCGGTCTGTGCTTCAAACTTGTGCGAGTTAAAAAAATTTCGAGACGGACCGCATTTTGGAGACAGGAGAAATATAATCTGGAAGATAGAGAGACAGTGTTTGTTCACAAAGATTTTATACCTGTCTGAAGTATGAGGAAAAAACAAAGACATTTATACATTTAAAGAAGTTACAAAGTTACAAACGGGGAAAAATACGTATCAATCGCTTTAAAAAAATATTCATAGTAGTGTTACATAGTTCATGGATTGACGATTCGGTAGCCGTACTACGATAATTACCGTAAAGGTATTTTGAAAGTTCGCAATAGCATCATAAGTGACTTGATATTGAAATACGTGTAAGAAACCAAATTTACCAACGGCATCTATAGTTTAATGATGGTATTTCCCGCTTGTAAATTTAGAAAAAAAAATCATCTGACCAACTTTAAACCACATAATTTTTCCAATTTCATTTGAAGTCTTTTCTTAAACTGTCAATAGCATTAATGGACATACCTAGACAAAAGCAACAATTTCTGGATTATATTTATGCAAACATTTTTCTTAAAACGCGCCGCTTATGAACGCTTTTTAACACGAATTTTATGCTTTCTTTTTCTTTGATAGTCTTTTCACTAGACAAGTTTTTAGAGCCCTTATCGAGATCAGCACATACAAAACAACAGTTCTGTAGAAATGCGTCGACTTTTTTTTAAAACTAATTTTTGAAATCCTCAAAAGTAGGCGGTCAAAAATCACCTATTAAATATAATTACGTTGCTGCCGTTTTCGGTGATGTGCATATTAATACAAAAACAAAATTGTATACCTTACTGATGTGTTGTTTAGTTTAACAAAGAACAAAATGAACTTGAACTATAAAATTATTAACACGGCAAGTTTTAAAAGTCTTCGGACGCTACAATTTGTGGGCCACAGTTGAATTCTTTTAAAATCGTTTTGTTTTTTCTCATTTAAACTTAGACATTCAGGGATAAATAAATGCATAAGATTACCATAGCTAACTACGTTGCGGCGTTATCTCTATTAACTACTCAGTTAACCTAATTCCCTCCTCGGCGCCTGCTGGCGTCATTACGGAGTAGTTTACTAACGTTAGCATACGTACAAATATTTAGAATGCCACCGAATATTAAAGGAATATTAAATTTATAAAAGCTTTTGAAATCGTTCGAAATTATTCGAGGATCACACAAACTGCATCGCGCACCGAATACAAATGGATTTGCTGTTTCTCAGAAATATGTATCTAATGTATACTTACACTCCAGTAATGAGAAATAGAAAAAAAACGATCTTGTTCATAGAATTCAAATTGGATCGACCGTATTTTTAAAAATAGTTGCCAAGGAGAATTCGGTATTGTAAATAGGCGTACTGTAAGTGTAGATACAACGTCAGTCTCCAGTTATTATTTAGTTTCATCTCAAGCTCTGAACGTTTTAATTGCATGCATTAGAACAATTTGTTAATAAAAAGTATATACACGTATCGTTAAGACCATAAAGTAATATGTAACTCGGACTGTAAGGTTTCTTTAGTATAACTGAAGGAGAATGTATCATAACACATTGCCCATAATTAGCCCGATTAGACATACGGCAGTAACATCGAATTGTCTAGAGACAATTCGATGTTACTGCCGTACACAGGTTTAATACAGTAATGCAATATTTTGAGAAGCATTTTTGGACTTCATCAGATGTTTATTTACACAAAAAAATATTACTTCAGTTGAAGAACCATCGTCCAATTGTAGATCTTGTTAATACACATTCTACTGGTTGATCCTGTCTTGCAACTACCAGGAAGTACATGTCACATTTCAAAAGAGATATCGATATAGCTATAAACGAGGATGTGGCAGTCGTCATGACTCAAAACGATATCCATACTTCATCTATTGTCTGTGCGAACTAAGCCTAATTAGCTATTCAATGTAAGTTTGCCCAAGTTACTCATCACAAAAACCAGCTACAGGAGAATTAAAATATTTTCCTCAAACATGACAAAAATTCAATATTAACAAAAGTAAGATTTTATATTCACTTGTACACTACAATAGCTTGGCATTGACGTCATAGGTTTAAAACGAACGAAGCATAATTATTGTCGAAGAGATTTTTGTGCTCAAAGCGAAAGATAAGCGTTTGTAACGAAAAATAAACTGCAATAAAACATATTCACATGTAGACAACGATACAAAGAGAATCCCAGTAGCGGTTGCGTTGCCTGTGTTAAGTGGTAAAAGCTGTTTTTAGCACTTTCCCAAATTGTTCTAACATGATGAAACATCCTTTAGCTGTTAATGAAATACCATCCTATGAGACTAACCGAATTTTGTAGGACTGATCTGAAATAGTTAATTCTTTTAAAACGCCAATAAAGTAATGTTGGAATATTTTTTTATATCTGTAACCATCTTAAAAGTAGAATATCATATATTCCTAAATAGAACAGTTCCCATTACTCTTACCGTTTAAAGGACAAGATGTCCTTAAGGATAGCATTTCATCTTTCATTGATTTTAAATACAATTTCAGCTCAATTTAAATTCAAGCCAGACGTTACCCGTTGTAAAGAGAAATAGTAGTTGCGCTTCCACAAGACAATCTTGAACGGATTATTCTGGAACCATCACAATTAAGCGCAGAAGCAATCATATACCACATACATATTGTAACGGACTTTACGATGTTTTGATAACCACAAATCAGTATTCCATTTGCAATAAGGAGTATACGAATTATATAAACTACGAACGGAACATATCGTATATTTAATGCAATCGACGTCACTTGATCACGCGTTTTGAATATCTTATGAGTCGAAGCCACATTCGTTCCGAAACGCCTGGTGTACCGCCTTCTGTGATACTTTTTGAGTTTAATATTCGATTGGAGTAATTCTTTTAAAAGTTTCAATTCGAACCGATATTTAGACATTATAAATGACTAGCTATTACCTACAGCTTTGGCTGCGTAGCCAAAAATATTTATTTCGTTCATACAGTATTCCATTATTGAGCCTAACGACTTGTATAGATCTTAATTGATTAAAAAGTTTTCCGAGAAAATAGGGGTATTTTTTTCTTAACAAAGGCAACGACATCACTCTTCAGCCTTCAAATATCTCCATAAGAAAAATCACATCAATCCGTTACTCCCTTTTGACGTGAAAGACGGACAACCCACCAAATACAGAAAGTATTTGGTGGATTGTCCTTTACAATATTAGTTTGACTGACACCCATTTACTGTTATTGTGCAGGGCTGATTATATTATGATATTTAAGCTGAATAGAAGCAATTAATTCTCCTTTGTCGTGCTTCATTTGTGAAGGTTACGTCTGCTCTGGTTAGCCCTTAAGCGGTTGTTACTTAATTGTCTCTATCTAAAACGACGCTTAATGGTAGTTTATTCTGCCGCTATAACGGTAAAGGTTTCAATAAGTCGTTCAATATTACGTGTTATGGACGATTGTGCTGTGTTGTGTATTCAACTCGTCATTGATATGTAATATTTTTTTTACGTTACACACATTGCATGTAACTTACTAACCAAACTTTTAATCTACATGAAACACATCCATTATGATTTCATACAATTGTTTACTCTCAGCAGATCTTTAAAACAGTTATAAGGACAATCGCTCCACCGTTTGCATTTCATCGATAAAATTTGTACCCATTGAATCACTATAAAAGATTGTTCGAACAATAAAACATATAACTTTAATTGGAGTCGAGTAGTTTGATTAAAAACGCACGTTTTAAGTTATCTAAATCAAAATATCACAAATGAAAATAAAAAAGATCACGGACGGGTCTTAGCTTATCAATTTTTAATGGCTGATATTGTGACGGCAAAGGTAAGGAAGGGTATGGAAGAGAAGAGTGACAAAATGTTATTTTGATAGGATTATACAACATGTCTTATAATAAAATATTAAGACCATAGATCATGTATTATTTATAGCTACCTGAAACAACTTTGACTGAGAACAAAGACAAACTTATGACAATTCATCGTGAGTAAACGGTATTTGCAATCGACAAGTCTCAAATATTGTTCACTAGCGTGCTAAAATATGCTATTTTCTTTAATACTATATTCAAGTAAGTTTGAATATCCATTTTGATTATTGCTACAAGCATTTTGACTTGTTTTTCGGTACCCTTATCTGAAGCGAAGCAAATTTCATAGTGGATTAAAACATTAGATCGACCAATGATGACAAATAGAGACCGTTATCTAGGTACACGTCACGCGCTGATTACAGCGTTTTATTTATGTGACATTTCAATTTTGATCGATATTTCATACGATATTGCATTCACATTTAAAGCGGATACGAAGTCCACGAGAACTACTTCGCATTTCAATTGTTTTGACATTAATAATAACGACGATAATATATAATGCACGAACGATTTGGCACTCGGTGCTTTTTACCTAGCCCGTTAGGGACCTGGCGTGATGGTTATGTTATGTCATGTTATGAAACAATGGTTGTAGATGAAGCACGGCAGGTTTATAAGGACAGAGATATTTGGCACTCGGTGCTTTCTGCCTACCCCGTTAGGGACCTGGCGTGATGGTTGTGTATGTATGTAAATTTCTATCCAGCTGTGGAGCGGGCAAAGTGTTGGTGGTAATTCATGGAGAAGACGTATACTAGACTAAAAACCTAATAATAGACAACCTAATTCATCATCATTCGTTTATTTATGGAAAAATAGCGTAAATCTAGTAAGTAAATCAATTTAAGCTCCTATCAAACACGTGTGCGGAACTCACGATAAATATACACTTATCTCGGTGACATTAAAAGATATAGGTAATGATATTAAATTATTTAAAATCATCGCCAAACGTGTTACGCGGCGCTTAGATTCGTAGCAAAAAAATCAGACAACTAAATTAACAATGCACCTATCTAACTAATCATTAATTTCGATATTCAACATATATGAGCTGTATTGATGCATAAATCTTAAATAATGAGCAGGAAGACGATATGCCGACCGACGACGTCACGCGCCAAAATATTACGCATTCACTCGAACAATGAAATAGCAAAATTTGCATACGAAACACACATAATTATATAAAAAGACTGCAGAACGTCTGTCCGTGTGACAGCGTAATAACATATTGTTATTGCGGATGACAGCACACAACAAGATACTCGTCATTTCTGTAATAGGTTACGTAAAATACTCGGGGCTCATTTAAGTGAAAACTTAATTCTGCTAGTCTTCAAATAAAGCTGTCATAGTAAATATGTTGTTGTACAATTAGGCCCACAGGCATTAGAAACTGCCTTACGACAGATAGATACATTAACAATTTTTTTTCTCCTTATTTTGATAATCATCACAAAAGCTTTCGAGCAACAATTCTATTATAAATTCTATAATCATATTTATCTCATTTACTCTGACTTAGCCCAGCTTAGAGCCTAATTAGTATGAGCGTAAATTAAAAAAGACGAATCGTAAATTATGTATACAGAAAGCAGAAACAAATCACGAAGAAAGATTTTTCTGTTTTCTAACAAGGGGAACGCTTGTTATTGTTACGTAACAGTAATTTTACTTGTTTGCAGATTACCGAGATTATTGACAAGAGAAGAGGTTACCAGATTATAGAAAATGGCAGATGAATTGGCTACGTCCTATCTAAGTCAATTTACAGAAAATAATCACCTTAGAATAAAAATCAGGGGTGGGATCCCTTGCGGTCAATGGCATCTGTTTACCTGTACATACAATAATTGTCACGTGATTTTGTCACAAGTAATATTGAATGTTATCTCAATAGATTGAGCAAACCCGAATCGTACAATGAGTTAAATCATAAATCCATGTCATCGAGGAAGCGTTCACAAATCTTGCATTTCACATAAAAACATTTATATCGTTTTAACGTAGCAATAAAATTGTGTCACTATTGTCATTTTCCACTAATGTTTTATGGTTTACATTTCGGTATTATTAATGAATAATTAGACACTCTGTCTGTGTGTCATTGTTATTTTTGTGATTTCGTCAACATATCGATGAATAGAACCGCCTATTCATTAGCTAGCAGAAAACCATGTCTCAAGCGTAATTGTTAAAACTTAGATAAAGCTTCCTTATAGTTGTGTTAAGCTTGATAAGCGTACAGAGCCTTAACTAAATAAAATAAAATAGGAACAAGCAATCTACTTTTAAGATTTTCGTCTCAATGTTATCGTTTTCAGATATCTATGAAATAGATAGCATTCAAATACAAACCTCAAGCATAGAAATAGTCATCAATAGTTTTGTCACGTCGGCTTTTTTTAACGGTAAGATCGCCTATTGTCTATGCCTACGTCGTATATCTATTCTAATATTTGAGGCTGTGTATATGAAATTAGCTGTCCCCGCAAACGTTGCTTTGCCATATAAATGATTTTGCCGTTGTCACAATATTTTTTATTGCTGCTCCCCTCCTGTTCATCTTAGCGTGATGTTATATTGCCTGTAGCCTTCCTCGATAGATGAGCTATCTAACACTGAAAGAAATTTTCAAATCGGACCAATATTTCCTGAGATTAGCGCGTTCAAACAATCAAACTCTTCAGTTTTGTATATTGCTATAGGTATAGATTAATAACATTTTTTTTTGTTTCAGATTAATCAATACACAAGAATTTTGGGCCGGCCAGTGCTGTATGAAATCCGAACGAATGTTTCAATCGTTATAAAGATTAAATTAGAAAATTATGTTATTGTAAATAACTTTAATGTGATCTCGTCATAGCGTGTATTGTAATATAGTAGGAGATATAAAGGGATACATTTGTTAGCAATCACATGAAAGGTGTCCGCGCGCAGTGAGTCTCGCCCGCCTCTCGTGTCGTATGAATGCAGAATGAGCTCGGCCAGCTCGACGCCCACGATGGCGAAAACCTCGATGCCGCTGCGGCAAATCGATTTGGATCAGGTAATATGCTCTATGTATATGTATATATTTTTTTCTTCCTTTCAATTTTTTTTTAATTTTGTCAAATTTTTTTACTTGTTTTTTTAGTTTTGTTAATTTTTGTACATTTTTTTAGTTATGTTAATTTTTTTTACAGTTTTTTTGTTTTGTCGATTTTTTTTACAATTTTTTGATCGTTGTTTAATTTTTTTGTTAGCGAGCTCCACGCCACCGTTTTAACGCGCCCACAGTGCTCTTTTGTAGTGTTTGTTTTTTTAACAAAAGGAGCTTAAGTTAATCTAAAAGTAAAAGTCCCGTCGAAATCGGTCCGACCGTTTAATAAATTAGACGAAACAAACAGAGGAACGAGAATTTCCAAAATTATTTTTTTTTGCTGTATCGTTTATATGCATTTAGTAAGCTATTATTTTGACATAAACAAACATATTTATTAAACATTATGAGGTCACTAAATAAAGCTGCTATTTTTCTACTCGCGATATTGTAAAGATAAAGATTGTGAATTAAAAAAAATGCGAATTCGAAACGAGAATAGTATACGATTTGATTTTGACAACCCTACGAATACGGCTTACTACGCGCTCTGACGTCGACGGTAAAAGTGTGCGCCGGACGAGATTTGCATTGAGAAAGGCGTTATAAATAAACTCAAGTGTGTACATCGAAATATTCAAAGGAATACTGTTTTTTTTCTTGAAACGTTAAACTCATGCCAACCTAGCCAGAGCCTGTGTTATAGTGAATAAGCTGTTGTTAAATGTTTACATTTCTATAGGTACTTAACTTACGAGTATATATTAACAAGCAAATACAGTTGTTCCCTGACCTTTTTCTCATCTGTTTATCGATCTCGATATGTTTTTTTTTGGTTGGTAGTTTTGATAATCTTTAGGGTTGTCAATTTTTTTTATTAACAAAATGCTTATACATAGAAGCTATAACAAAAGAAGGGAATGTAATCGCCAATGACCTTAATGTTTCACTAATGACTATGGTCTAATTACGATTATTTAGGCGATTAGTATTGATAATAATTTTGCACACGGATAGAACGGTTCAAAAAATATCTATAGCTTACAATAAGTAATCATACCTAAAATTATACAAATTTATAAAAAGGAAATTTTATAAGTGTAATTGTCAATTATCCGGTTACCATATTTCCCATTCGCCGTAAAAGGCAAAATATGGCTTGAACCAATAATTCTGTAAGATGTTTAAATGTACCCATATTTGTGCAAATAAATGTCTTTGTCTTTGTCATAATACAGGTATTTAAATGCCTTATTTGAAAACAGTCAGCCGCGCCTGGATTTGTCCCAATTATTATTTCCTCAAAATGCTTAATCTTGGTAGCAACTGATACAAATTTAATTTCATTTGTCATTAATATTATTATTACTCACGTAACATTACACGGAAGTACTGAATAACTACTCAAAGTGCATATAATGGTATAATATGGAGGATATAAAAGCGATTTATATGAACGGTCGTTACGTGTTTTCGCACTCATTACGTTTAAACGATGACCGCTTAACGCAGTAGTTTTTCATAGCAGTTAAAAGCGTATTAAGGAATACAGTTCTCGATAATAATAGGCTAGCACGGGTGCAATTGAAAAACAAAATCAAACTATACCGATACTGAATTTCATTAAAATCGGCCAAGCGGTTCGCCTGTGACAGCGTAACAGGCGGACCGACAGACAAACTAACAGACAGACCCACGGACAGCCTGACAGACAGATAGACGGAAAGACAGACAAAAGAACGGAAAGACGAAAAGATGGACAGACAGATAGGGTTACAATTGCATATATAGTATGTAGCATATATGGATGGACGGACAAAGCAACGAACAGACAGACAAATAGAGTTACTATCGCACGTACAGTATGGATATAAGATCTGATATAAGGATCCTATGTCTATATCGTAGATGTCGTAGACCCATGTATAGACTACTGTGTATTGAGTGGGAGCTCTGACCGTCCAGCCAGCGACCCCGGGAAGGACGACGGTGTTTGTGGCCACACACCGTCGTATAGGGTTGAAATGGGCTACATTCCCGTGACGAGCCCAATGAGGGCACGGCGCTGGAGGACTCCGGTGTGTTCCGTACGGAGATCCCGGAGGCCTCCAACAGCGCTGAGGAGACCGCCGAGGGGGTTTTCGTGCGGTACGAATCCCACATTGCCTGGTGTCTCTCCCAAGGCACTGTGGTACCTTTTGAAGCTTTCACCCCCGTAACAAAAAGAAAATGGCGTGCTCGTGTACTCGCCAGCCTGAAAATTTTGTTACATTTACATTTAAACGAATTTACACAATTAGTTCCATTCGTATAATACGTTTTACGGCGTACAAATATGAGAAATACTATTTCTCTACATAATATAAAACAAAGTCGCTTTTCGCTTCCTGTCCCTATGTATGCGTAGATCTTTAAAACTACGCAACCGATTTTGATGCGGTTAGTTATAATAGATAGAAGCCGCAGGGCAAAAGCTAGTAATTTATAGTTACAATTCCAAATCCTGTATTAGATTCATGTATATATAGATAATTTGACATTCAGAAGCGAGTAACAAAAATTCATTTTATCGACCGTAAACACTGAGAAACGCTAAAAAGAATAATATGCTAATAGAAACATGTAATCTGTTCTGTTTTTAGAAATTAAAATGTAAAACATCTTAACAGTACAAACAGGTATTGGTAGACCACGATATATAGTCATGAGGTCATCTAACAGGGCACGCACTGTATACCTAAACTATCTGTCAACTTTCGTTTTTTTTATTTCAAAGGCAATAAAGTCGTATGCCAACCATAAATTTTGTTTTTTTTTTCCAACTTTATTAGGTCTCCTCTTAGGGCATTCTATAAACTATCTGTCAATTTTGTTTTTTTTTTTCAAAGGCAATAAAGCCGTATGCAAACCATAAATTTTGTTATTTTTTTCAATGGGTCTTTTCTGATACGGTTTACCGACCACCACGCTAGCCAAGTCCAGATTATACTTTAGAAGCATCAGAAAATGTACCTATATTTTATAACAATTTTACGTGTGCAGGTTTCCTTACGAAGTTTTCCTTTATCGTTATGTCGAGTGATATTTAAATTCTAAGTTTAAAATACACGTAATAAGAGTAATAAGTGGTACACGACATTTGAACCCAGACCTCCCGAAGTAAAGAACTGAATTTCAAATTTAATGCTTGTACAATTTAAATAGTATTTTATAGAATGTTTGAGACGCATACGCAAATGCTGAAAACTGTTAGCCATATTGTCTACACCTAACTGGCCACTCGACAAGGAAAATTCGAGATAGAAGATAAAACACACGAAACGGATTTGCGAGATGTTTGAAAGGAAACATTTCGAAAACATAATTATAAGTATATTACTGGAACTCGTGAAGTAAACTAATGTACCTTTATAAACATATCATTTGTATAAACAAGAAGCCCGCTGCATTTTGCAACCGCTAACATTAGTGCAATGAGATCATTGTGTTCAATGGAGTTCGATCGGATTCCAAATATGAATTTTTTTTATTTATTTATTATATTGCCAACATTCTGCACACTATTAGAGTGAAATTATATTACACGAAAAGTAAGTTCTCGCTAAGTTTCAGCACAATTACAGTCGCCGACGAAACAAAATTACGATTTAGAGTGGAAACTACGAAAAATTTGAATATACCAATAAAATATATTAAAAACAAACATGAAAATCTTGAATGATGAATGATAATTACAAATTGATTAATAGAAAAAAATAATAATATAGAAATGAATGCTTGTAATAACAAATAGATATCTACTAATTATAATGATGGGTTTTGACAAAAAAAAGAAATACTAAAGGTATTTGGATGGGTATCGTTTAAATATAGAATATATTTAAATATCTCCGTGCATTCTGGAGGATGAAACCGCGGAAATACGAAAACTTGATCAAAATGGCGGCTGTTGACAGGGCACGAAATTCTACGTATTTTCGTGGACCGTTGACATCCGAATGATATATAATCTTCAAAATTTTCAAAACGGATGCGATTATTTTCATTTAATACACGCTCCACATCTGTATATTACTTAACTATCTCATCCCTGCGGCTCTGTTCGCGCAGTATTAAAATTTACTGAAGCAAATAAATGCATTAACTTTTAATTATCAACCCAGAGCTTTATTCTAAAATTTTTGGTGTTTAACGTCCAAATCAACGAATTGTTACCAGAGAATTTGTTTATTTTTCAACCCCTTTTTACCCCCTTAGAGACGGATTTTCCAAAATTCTTTTCTTAGTGCTCACTGACGCTAAGTACCTACATATTTGCAAAAGATCAGGATTCTAGGTTCAGCGTGAATGTGGCTATGACGGTGAGCCTGCGCCTTTCTCGAGTCCCACTGCTGGGCATACAAGAACTTTACATGTCTCTAAGATGAAGTTCTTTTTTATTTTTTATTCAACTATAGGCTCGCGTTTGACTGCTATCCCAATTGATGGAAAGCGGGATGCAGCTTAGGATGTAGCACGCTTGGTTAGACAGTGCCTATTTACTAATTAGTGTTCATTTCACTTAATATT